>PVJO010004367.1:20116-110612 GCA_004026905.1 Hystrix cristata
AACTATGACATATTTTTTCAAAGATCATGAGTCAGATACATATGAATACAGCAGATCACATGGAGTATTTAAATTCTACCTGCACCTCATTGACGAAAGCAAGGCACATGATAATCCTCAATTCAAAAGGGACAAGTACAATTCTATCATTGCCTAAAATAAAATTCAAACTTATTTCATGTGCATTTACAACTAAACACGTTTGAGAATGTATTAGTCCATTTTTGTTACTGTAATAAAATAAGTGAAGCAAGCCACCTTAGGGGCTAAACTCCTTACACATGAACTCTTAAGGGACACATTCAAACACTCTCCAACCCATAGCAGGAGGCAGGATTCAAACTTTAAAATATTTCTGAAACACAGGAAACATGTTCTAAAAATTCTGAATGCCCACCAAAAAACAGTAAATATTTCCTTTAGTATCTAAATTTTTTTAGGAGAATTTTTTTTTGTTTTGGTTTGGTTTTTTATTTTATTTTAATGGTACATTTTAGATGTACATAGTGATAACATTCATCATAGGGGATTTGTACCTGTACATGACGTATCTTGTTGCTTCTTTTTTTTTCCCATTCCCCTTCCCTCACCCTCTCCTCCCTCCCTATTTACAAAAGCTTTGTTTCCATTTTTCCTTCCATTTCCCATTTCTCTTGTCCCTCTGTTCCTTTCCCCCTCTTTTGTTCCCTTTCCCATTTGGACATTTTCTTCCTTTTCCCAATATAATACATTTTAGTCTTTATATACACTTCAGTTTCTCACACCAGAGAAACTATGCGGTATTTAACCATGTCTGTCTGATTTATTTCCCTTAAGAGTATGGTCTCAAGGTGCATCCATTTACCTAGGAATATCTCAAGCTTATCATTCTTTATGGCAGAGTAGTACTCCATTGTATAAAAGCCTTTTGAAGAGTTTGCCCTTTTATATCCTTGACAGTGGGAAGGATGAGGTCTTGCCAGTTCCTGAGTTGCCTTGAAGCCATGTTTCTTATTATCTATATGCAAAGTTATTTGAATTCTTTTTAATGCTAATCTTTTCAGCAACTATACTCTCCGTGACATTAATTTTGTGGGTGCTTCCTTTCTGTGAAACTACAAACCTTTCAAATAATTTGGCTTAGCTTTTTTTCCTCCTGATTCTCACTGTAGATCTGGCTAAAAGCAACCAGCCTAAACTTTGGGCTCCCTTGAAATTTTCTCTACTATATTAATTAGTCCACTGCTCTTAATCTCAGTCTCCTGGAAAGTCTCAGGAAATGACCAAAATGTAGACAAATTTTCTGGCAGAGTATAACACACATGGCCTCTAGTTCAACTGCCAATGAGGTCTTTGTTCCCAAATGAAACCTCCTAAGGTCTGTACTCTTTGCATTCTTATCAGCATTCTGGTCTTTAGATCTCCAACCAGAATCATCCATCAAGTTTTGTTTATGGTATTCTATGTCTTCTCTAGTTCACATCACCAAACTGTTCCAAACTACTCCTTAAAACCACTTCCCAAAACTTCCAAACCAGATGGTCAGGTGCAGTAATAGTAATGACCCCATTCTTGGTTATAGCTTTTGGTATTAGTCATTTTCCCTTCATTGAGATGAAATACTAGAATCTACAACTTAATGGAGGAAAGGTTTATTTAGCTTATGGTTTCCAGTGAGTTTGCTTTATGGTTGACTGGCTCCTAGGCTGAAATAATATGGTAAAGGGGCATCATGAAGGACAGCCGCTCATCTCATGGCAGCTGCCATGGTTTGTGTCTATATGTCCCCACAAAGCCTCATGAGGTCATAGGTGGGACTTTTTCAGAGTTGGCTGAACATAGAATGCATGATGCTGGGATTAAGGTGTGTGATTACTAAATCAATCCACTGATTTGTTTGGCACCACCCTAATCCTGGCAGCCTGGATAAAATATAAGGGGCCGAAATAAGCTGCTAAGGTTTTCTGCTTACCTTGCTGCCTTCTTCCTGTCTGTCATGCCATTCTGCCTTGAATACAGCTGATCGTGGACTGAAACCTCTACAAACTGTGAGCTAAACAAACCTTTCCTCCTTTAACTTTGGGTGTCAGGTATTTTGCCTTAGCAACAAGAAAAGTAATTAAGACAGCAGCATAAAAGCAGAGAAAGAGAGGAAGAGCCAAGGACAAGAGCCAAGGACAAGACCAGGTCATGCCTTAGTACCTGCTTCCCCTGATAAGGCTCCCAGCTCCCAACATATATTCAGCTAAGATCTCATCATTGGATTAATCCTCTGATGAGTATGCCTCCCCATAAACCAATTACCCTCCAAACACATAAAACATTTGTGGACATTTTAGATCTAATCCATAACAACAAATAAAAGTATTATTAATTTAATTACATGTTTGTAATTAAATCAGAATTATTGCATTGTATTTAGCCTCACTTTACATTTTGTCTAATCCAGTATTTCTTACCTGAGGGCTATTTTATTCTTTAGGGGTATTTGGTAGTGTCTGGAGATATTTTGTTTATCATAACTGGAGAGAAAAGATGCTATTTGCCTCAAGTAGTAGTGGCCAGTGATGTTGCCAAACATCCTTCTCAGGACAATCTCTTACAACAAAGAATTATGCCTCCCAAAGTGTTAATAGTACCATGGCTGAGAAACCCTTGTTTAATGTCCAGTATGAATTGGTGAAAGGGGAGAGGAAATAACACCACATGCATCTTGGTTTCATTAACTTATTACTGAAATGGTTACATGTCTGAACCAGGGAAAAGTAAAATAATAGCATGACTCACATGCAAGTATCTTGGTTAATCTGAAGTCAGTGGGACTTCCTTGGTCGTAGAAATCTAAGCCAATGCTTTCCATGGCTAAAAAGAACAAAAATGAGAGCAGATTTGCCTCTTGTAAAAGGAGTCACATTAGTAAAGGGTTACTGCCCAAGCTAAATTAAAACAAATCAGTGACATTTTTCTGTCCATGATGTGCACAAATCTCCCATAAAAATCAATGAAAGACACATCTGTGTAACTGAGATCAGAATGCAGCTAATTCCAGTTCTAACTTGCTGTCCCTTCCAGGGCTCATAAACCCCACAATCATTGCTTAGGAACAAGAGGACCCTGTGATGGATAAAGCAGCTCAAGCCAAATCCTGGATGAATCGTCCAGACCATTCTGTTCTCTGGTTTATTAGGCAGCTGAGGAATCTTAAGGTTCTGGATGCAATCACAACTGGAGCAGAACTCCGGGGAATACTCCCAAATCAAAGGAGGAGCCACTGCTCTTTAAAAACCAGCTTGTTTCTTCCAATTGTCAAAGTGTCCTATATTTACTATAAAAAATATAGGAAAATAAAGCCATAACTATTATCTTTGTGGTAGATTTCCCTCAGGTAAAATTTGTCTATGTATTTTATTTTTACTTACTCAAAATTGACCTTTATATAAAGTTTTGTACTCTGTTTTTTTTTTTTTCAGGAAACATATTTCTATGTGATTAAAAAAGCTTCGAAGTATTATTTTGGTGTGCGCCTATTGTGGCTTGGATACGATTTCTGTATCGCTCAAAAGTTCTTGTTTTGAGAATTTAGTACCTTATGTGATGATTCTTAGAGATGGTGGGAAATTTAAGAGGCAGGGGAACTGCCCTCAGGTGAAATTAAGGTAGTTTTCATGGGACCCCTGATCTCTTGCAAGAGTGAATTGTTGTAAGAGTGAACTTGGGCCCTGAATCACCTCTGGCTTCCTGTTTTGACTTGTGATCTCTACCTCTCACATCTGCAATTCACCATGAAGTCCTCTCCACAGCCAAGCCAGTACTGGAAGCCCTGAAACTTTCAGAATGCGAGATAAATAAAAGTCCTTTCTTCCTGGGCTGGGGATTTAGCTCAGTGCTTAGAGTGTTTGCCTCGAAAGCATGAGGCCCTGAGCTCGATTCCCGGTACCAAAAAAAAAAAAAAAAAGTCCTTTCTTCCTAAGTTAGCCTGCATCTCATATTTCATCATAGTAATGAAAATGGACTAATACATTATCTTAGTAGTCACTTTGTTTTACTACAACTTTACATCACCAATTGTTTATTCCATTTTGGACATGTAGTTTACTTCTAACTTTTCACCATTTTGGGTAGCACATTAGCAATCATCTTAGTGAAGAGGACCTATTTCTCCTAACTTCTTTTCATAGCATATCAACTCCAAAGCAAAATTGTAAGATCACGAGTTATACTACTCTACGATTTTATAGACTGAAATTTTTTTCTGAAAAGCATTCTTTCTATTTATCTTCCCAGGAAGGAATATTTCCCCCTACCTCACTATCAACTATCCTACTAGCTAATTAAGGTATGCTAATATTTGTTCATTTTATCTTCTCCCTCTGAAACGAAGGTAACAAGGGAAGAAAAGCCAATAGACAAAGTAGTTAGCAATAATTTACCCCTCAGTTGACAACTGTACATGTTTTTCTTTAAAATATCGAGGAAACAATGAATTCCAACCACCTGGAAAACACTGATCAGCAATGATATCAAATCTTTTAAGGTAGTTCAAAGTTAGGCTTCATACGATCTAAGAAATTCTCATGTATATTTAAATATATAAAGTCAATTGTAATAATCCTGTAAATCAATCTTCTTCCATTCATGAAAAAAAAGGTAACAAATTACCATTGGTGTCGTATGTTCCTATAACTGCTTTGTCAAGAAATGACCTAACTCTTTTAAGTATAATCGGTGTGCAGAGTTCAGCTGCGTCAAATATCATCAGAATGGATGTTGAAAACTAGGTTGTGATCGTTTCCTCAGCATCCTAGATCACTTCCTAGTTCTTGAACGCCCAGGACTGAGTATGTTCACCTACAAAGTGTAAGTTTCAGGAAGAACCAACATTCCGGCTAGTGTTCCCTTTTGACTATTCCACACATTTAATTATAAAAGTACAGTAGCCCTGAGAGTAGTAACTGAAAAGTGACTAGGAAAAGAAACATATGAGAAAGAAGAAAGATTGTCCTTAAGAGAGTAAAAAGATAAAAAAAAAAAAAAAATGTACCATTGTAGAATATGGCATGTGGAGGGAAAGAAAAACCTTCATACTACCACAGAACGCTGAACATCGGTTGGGTTTGACTAGCATCTTATGGTCCTATGTTACCGCTGTGATCTTTAGATTCATCTTGGCTTGGTTTGGTTTGGTTTGATTTGGTTTTGTGAGACAGGGTCTCACTTCGTAATGCAGGCTGGCTTTGAACTCACTATATATCCCAGTCTGGCCTTGAACTTGCAGTGATCCGCCAGCCTCAGCCTCCCAAGCACTGGATTACAGGCATGTGCCACCACACTCGGCCCTCTTTAGATTCATCTTGAAGGTAGGGATTATATCTCAAATTTGTTTTGCTTCATGTTTAAAAATTCAGTGTTTCATCTATTCTAAGTATAAATAACTTCATTTTTCTTGTGGTGCAGCAATTATTCAGTAATTCACCAAACACTTACTGTGTGCACATTACTGTTCTAGGCAGGCACTGGGAAAAGAGTAGTAAACAAAGTAAGGTCTCTGCCCTACCCAGTGTAAGCGTAACACTTTATCTACAAAACCAGGCAGTTTTGTGTCATGGGTCATTGATTTCTGATTTGACTTTTTAATCTTGTATAAATACATTCTTTACCTTGATCATTAAGGGGTTTTTTAATGCTATTTTAAATTTTATGCCACAGGCATCTCACTCACCTCATCTTTGTCCCAACTCTGGTGAGGTGTATTTTTGAAAAATTGACAAATTATATAAACTGTCCAATTGTGGTTTAAAACTCCTTGGGGATAACATATCAAAAATACCAGTTAATGCAGGCCACAAAGCCACACGAGCATCAGCAGTAGCACTTCTCAGAAAAATAAAATAACACAGTAACACTTTGACCCTATTGACAGAGTTCTTGTCAACAACAGAGCTCTTGTTTAAAATCTAGTTAGAGTCAAGGAAAAGTGCCAAACAATGATAATGTGCATAAAGAAATACTGATACTAATAAGCGCTCTGCAAAAAGTAAGGCAGAAAAATGAGAGAGCGCATGACCGTCGGATGGGAGAACATCCACGGCCCTGACCCAGGGTAAGAACAACTTGAGATGCAACCTGAATGATGAGGAAGAGCCAGAAACCCAACGATCCGAGGAAAGATCATTTCAGCCAGAGGAGATACCAAGTAGAAAGACTTCAAGGAGGGATGACTTTCATTTTCTCAAAAACTGAAAAGGAAATGAAATGGGAAAGGTTGGAAATCCAACCTGGCAGGCTCTTGAACACAGGTCCTGCGGACACCAATTTTTTTTCTGAGTCCACTGAGAATTCACTGGAGTACTTCGACTTGGTTTGCCCATGAAAAGACAGATTAAGTCAGAACAAGAGTAGTAGTCGTTGGAGATGTTGGAGTGGTCCAGCTGAAAGAAGATTGTGACTGAAACTACATTATTATAACTAAAATCGAAGACAAATGGACAAATTCTAAATAAATTTGGGATGTAGAAACAAACAGGCCATTTTTCCGATTTGATCGCAGGCCCACAAAATACTATGTAAATTTATAAATGCTCTTTGTATCTCACTCTTCTTACTTTAAGACAGCCTATTTCATAGAATTAAAGTCCTGAGTAAAGAACTCAATAGAGAGTAACATAATCAATAAGTGTTACTTGTCATTGTCTTCATCACTGAAACCCAAGGAATTAAACATGGCCACTGGGTCTGGTCTGAAAAGTGGGTAAGACAAGATTGCTTTGGGGGTAGAAAGGACAAGGAGACTGTAAGTTGAGAAGAAAGGAAACCGAAGGGTTTTTCTTTTCATTTGAGGTATTTGTGAGAAATAAATGGATTTACAATTTGGAACTTAGGAAAAAGATTAGTATTTGAGCTATGCATTAGGAAGTTATCAGCATACAGATGTATTTAAATCCAGAGGACTAGAAACAGGTCATCTAAGAAGACAGTACAGAAAGAGATAGAAAAAAAAAGTCAGAGGTTAAACCCTTAAAAATGCCAAACTTGTAGCTGAAAAAGGAATGAGAACTAGTAAAACTAACAGGAATAGTCAGGGAGACGGAAGTAAACAAGAGCTATGTGATGTCCTAGAAACCAGGAAAGTCTCCTAAAGTTTTAACTCACGAGCATTACTTTATAAACAGTTATACTTTTCCAATAAAAGTTAAAAGCACTAAAACAATTTTAACTTCTCTGTATCAATGCTCCATACCAATTTTAAAATCTTGCAATGAAAAAGGTGAGGAAACATTTTGTAATTCGGTCATGAATATATATATATATATTCGGTCATGAATATATATATATATACACTCTTTCCTGGTTTAGGAAGAAATTCTGAGAACAATCCTCCCAGATGTAATTCTTTGAGGTAGACCCTAATAGATGTAATAAATGGAAATTATCACATAAATTCCAAGTTCCATAACTATATGTGAAATGAATTTCCCATGTGATTATGAAGATATTAAAAAAAATAACTTTATCATTCACTTTGGAAATATCAATGGAAAAGATAACATTTTTATTGAAAGCTAGATTTCATGCAATTATCAGATAATGGAGAGCATTTTGGAAAATTTGTAAATTCATTCATTTCAGGAATTTATAACTGAAAAATACCATATAAAAATCAAACAGGTATGCAATCTTTTTGAGATTATGAACCATAGTTTTACGTCTAGTCCAGCAAAATATTCTGCAGGCAATAGGCACATGACTTCTTGTTATATTAGTGATAAATAATAGATTAAGCAAGGCAAAGAGATTCACCGAAAGTTTCCAGTGAATTGTATATTATTCTTAATTTTCACAATTAAAAAAACATTTTTAATAATCATATGTTTACTTTCTATAGCATCAGTTTTCCAAAGTTGAATGATTCCAAATTTTTAATAGTTTGCTTTATTACACAAAGTGAAACTTTAAAATTGCATAGAACACAAATACATTGAGAGTATAGGAGTCAAAGGAATTTAAGGATGAAAAGTGGTGATTCCACTAATAAAGTTGAAATACAGAAATTTGAAACTTTCCATCATGTATAGGCCTAAGTAGGATCACAGCTTGGATTTGCACTTCCAAATAACCACCACAAAAAGAAGATAAAATCATAAAATTTATAATATTAAAAACAACTAAGCCTTTGTGGTGGTGCACACCCAGAATTCTGTCACTCGGAACCCTGAGGCAGGAGGATCATGAGTTGAAGGCCAGCCCAGACGAGATAACAAATCTTGTCACAAAAAGCAAAAGAAGAAAAGAAAACAAAACAAACAAACTAGCCTCAAGTGAATATTCTCACACTTTGAGTCCATGGCAATCTGGTCGTCGATGCCTCTCTGACTACAAAATATTTGCAACAACACACCATCCTTAAAGTCTCCTGAACGCCATCCTATTATCTTAAAATAAAATCCTGATCCCTTTATAAAGTGCACCATGACCTGGGTCTTACTTGTTTTTCTAGAATCATTTTTCATTTTTCTCAGTCACCATTGTTTCTCCTTCATCATGTTATAAATTTTAGGTTCTGCAATGAACCAACCTGTCTTATTCAAAACCCTGATCTTTGCATTGCTCCATCTACTTGGAATAAGGACCCCATCTTCACCGAACTCTTACTAAGTAGGAAAACCCACTTAGGCTCACTTTCTCCCAATCAAATATCTCTATAAAGCATTATACAACCCACTGTAGTTTTCTCTTTATGTGTTTTTTTAATCAATTTTAATCACTTTGCTTGTTGCTCCATTGTCTGTTTCTACAGCTGCCCTGTACTCCAGTTTTATTTTTTCAAAGTGGGTCCTTAAATCACATGTGGGTGCTTGCTTAGAAAATGCAGATTCTTAGTTCCCAAACCTAGGCCAGAATCAGAATCCAGGAGAATAAAATCTAAGAATATATGTTGTTATGTTGTTGTTGTTTTGTAGTGCTGGGGTCAAACCCAAGGACTCACTCACTCCAGGCAAGCACTTTACTGCTGAGCTATACTCCCACCTGAGAACATGTTATTTTAACAAATACCTTAAACTAATGCTATCCATTTGAAATATAATGCAATCCATAAATACAAGCACCACATGTGAAATTAAAATTTCTATTAATCATATTTTTAAAAGATTAAAAAAAAACTAATGAAATCAACTTTACTATTTTATTTAACCCAATATAGCTAAGCTATTATTTCAACTGGTGTTATGATTTGTATGTGGTCATTGGTGGGGTGTTTTCAGAGGTGGCTGGACCTAGAGTGTGTGATTACTAAATTAATGCACTGATTGGTTTGGCATAGTTCTGCTGGGATCAAGGATTAAGGGTACT
Source organism: Hystrix cristata (assembly GCA_004026905.1). Taxonomy (NCBI): domain Eukaryota; kingdom Metazoa; phylum Chordata; class Mammalia; order Rodentia; family Hystricidae; genus Hystrix; species Hystrix cristata. Next base: position 29,444 of record PVJO010004367.1, read on the forward strand.
ATTCTTTTTGGTAAAATGAGCACAAAAGTTTCCTGGAAATTCAGAACGAGAATCAATCTTTGAAAAGATGGCTCTGAACTTGTAATATGACAATTTGCAGTGCAAAAAGCTGTCTGTTCCCACCCACAACCACTTCCACCCTGGCCTGTAGGAGCCCTATTCTAATTACTCGGAGCTCAAGGATAATGGTCACTTGAAAACATCTGGAGCTGAGAGAAGTTGGGATAAGAAAATGGAAAAGAGGTAGGAGGAAACTGCGATTACATGTACATCACTCAAAGGCTATAACAAAACAGATGTGCTCATGTATATATTTCATCAACATCCTTCTCTGTGACCGCCAACTCCCAGTCCATGAATTCAGCCTCACCCTTTATAATATGTTCCAGCTTCAAGGTTGATGACTATTTCCCCAAAAAGAAAAGCAAAAAATGATGATCTAAACACTGAGCCATTAGTTATCAGAATCAGTTAAACCTGTTAACCTGGAAAATTTCTGTTTTCTCACTTTCAGAGAGGAAAGAAAAAGAAGCACCCTGTTTACATGATTTATAACAAAGAACCTCAGTTTTTTTAAATGTCAGCAGATACTTTTCACGTCTACCCTGCGAGAGTAACACAGCAACCTTGAGAAAAGGAGGGAGTGAAGAATAGAAGCCCAGCTTGACCCTAACTTCCTTTATATATTATTTTTAATGTACAAAACAGCAGTAACAAGTAACAATAGGCTTTCTGTATCCTGTTGACTTCAGTGTGAGAAGAAGGAAAAATTTGTCACTTTCCATACGGTAATCCAATTCTTGTGTTATTTATGCTATTTGCAGAAGTGAAACAATTGAAGTTAACATCTCCAGTATTCCTGCACTCAAGGGAGGAAGAGTGTATATGAAAGTGACTCTGCAGCTTCAAGGATCCCAAGAGAAAGAAAGAAATGAAACAGGCTTCTCTCGAAGAAAACGCAAAACATAATGTGAAACTTTATTTTATTTTATTTTTTATTTTTTTAAACTTTATTTTAATGGTACATTTTCGATATACATATTGATAACATTCATCATTGGGGATTTGTACCTGTACATGATATACCTTGTTGCTTCTTTTTTTCCCCCGTTCCCCTCCCCTCACCCCCTCCTCGCTCCCTATTTACAAAAGCTTTGTCTCCATTTTTTGTAACTTGTTTGCTTTCCTCTAGCTCCCTTATCTTCCGTATCTTGCATACTTTCTGCACCTGTCTGCTTTCCATCTAAGCAAAAGCAGATAAAAACAACTGGCTAGATCAGAAATTTGCTGAGAAATCAAGGTTTTCTTCATGACTTTGACCTGTTGTTCGACGTACGCTCCTCAATTATTTGAGTTGAATGATTCTGCCCCTGGATTTGTGTTCCGACTTCTGAACTCCCGGTAGTAAACTTCTGCTCTTCTGCAAATTCCTAAGCATCGGTTAGACCTGAAGTCTGGACCCAGCAGCAAGTTATGCACTCTGCATTCACCCTTGTGTCTTGCTCCTAGCAGAGAAAAACTCGTCTTCAGGAGAGCAACACCAGGTGTGCGTTCCGCACCTAGGTAGCGACACTGCAAATCAAACTCGCATGAAAGCTGAGGAAACCAAGATGCTTTGTAAGAGAAAACTCCTGAGTCGAACAGCAAAGCATGGCCGTAGGCCTGGCAGACTGATCCAAAACTCCAACCTCGCTTCTTCCTCCTGCTCCCAGTCGGACTTACAGAGCTTCTCAGTGCAAGACATGTAGAAGGAGGCCCAGAACGCTAGTCAATTCATAAAGCTCCAGGACCATGCAGTAAGGACCTTCATAGCGATTTCAGTTAAATCTAGGACTGTAAATAATTTCTAACCTTCTGAGGTAGGAAAAGGGTGTGACCTGACCTGGCTGGGAAGATGAACAAGACCTAAGCGAGTGGCCTTGACCTGACGTCTGCCTGGGGCACGAAATCTAAAAACCTTCTTCTCACAGGATCAGGAAAAGTCTCATGAGAATGGGATGGAGCAAATGCAAACGACACCAGGAGCTCGCGCTCTTGCTCTCTTGCCCCCATTGCCCCTGCTCTCTAACCCATGCTCTATCTTTAGCTCACTCCCTAGCCCCCTCCATTTTCAGATCCCTAACTGCTCCAGCTAACTCATTCACGTGGCGAAACCGGTTTCTTTTTGTTTTGTTACCTAAATAAACCCTCTTACAGCCCTCAACTCACCCTTGCAATTCTTTGCCTGAATGAATAAGAATCTGCAAACCCCGCCAATATCATTAGAGACCCCTCCGACAACAATTCCACTCTATTTCTCCAACCGAAATGTTAACCATCATTTTTCCAATTCTTGTCGCTCTAGTAATCTTTTACACTTTATGAAAATTAAATAGTCTCTTTCTAAAATGAAATTTGTAAGAGATCATATATTCTTAAAGTGAGCAACTGAAAAATGAAAGCTTTACTCTCAAAAAAAAAAAAAAAAAAAACTGCAAATCAAGACCAGTATTTGGAGAGAGCTGAGACAGGGCCTTCGGATGGAGCAATAAAGAAATTAGTATCTGGGACTGTATTTTTGAAGTGAAAGGCAGTCTGCAAAATAGTTAAGTGAATAGAAAGTCTACAGGCAGACCCAGCAAGCCTTGGGAAGAGGAGGATGAGGAGCAGAAAGAGGAGGGGGAGGAGGAGGGAGAAATGAGAGAAACAAGAAAGAAAGGCCATGAATACACCATCTACCCAGAAAAGGATCCCAAAGTCGATGGAAGCTTTAAGAGCAAAGAGATTGACATTTGCTCAAGATTAAAATATGCCACCCCAAAATATTACAGTAGAGAACAAGAATATGCCACCCCAAAATATGCCTTGTTAGCATAAGGATTATTTTAAGTTGATTATTTTGAGAAACAGCAGACACAAAAGAAGCTCAAAAAGAGAATCTACCTTTTTATAAGAGAAATCTGTATCTATAAAACAAGTTTCTGTACCAGGAAGAGAAGGATGACTAAATCACAAGAGACTTCCAGTAACAGAGAAGACACTGACTTAAATCCACAAAACAAACCTTAGTCTTTTCTACCAAACGTTTACTGGACCAAATGTTTCCTGGTCACAGCTTCCCCACAGCTTGCTTTCTTTGCTTTTAGTTGAAGATATTATCTATACCTGACATCTAGCAATCTCTTTGAAAGTTTTTCTTCTCTTTCTTTTATGTATACATGAAATACATATGTTAATAAACATGTCCATTTTTCCTTGTTAATCTGTTTTTATTACAGGCTTTCCCAAGTAAAATTTTAGAAATGTAGAGAGAAAATTGTTTGCCCAAACACACAATTGTGTTAGTTAGAGATTATAGTCATTGCAAACACTACAGGAAAAAATATAAGGAATAACATAGAAAAGGAGGAAAAATGGTTATGTAGGGGAGCTGTATGATTGCCTTACTAGAAAGACAAAAGGAGAGAGAAATAGTGACAACAATTAAAGTGATTAAAGTGCTAACCTTGAGTTAATCTTTTTATTTTTAAACCAGGAACATGTATTGGTACATTGTATACATAACGATCACATTCATCACAGTTGTTTTGTACCTGTACATGTTGTATTTTGGTTCCCCCCTCTTCCCCACGCTTCCCTTCTGTTCCCTCCTTCCCTATTTACAGCGGGTTTATTCATATTTTTCCTTTATTTCCCTTTCCTCCTTCCTTCCTTTTTTCCCTTCCTGCTTTTCCCCTTCTCTCTTTCTAGTTCTCCTCTCTTTTGAATATTATCTTCCTTTTATAGAATATCTATTACACCTCTTTGTCCTTTTTTACACTTATGGTTTCTCATATCAGAGAAACAATTCAATGTGTACTCAAGATGGAAAACACTGAAGAAATGGACAGATTTTTAGAAACATATGAATTACCAAAACTAAACCAAAAAGAGATAAAAATACTAAGTAACCCAAATCAGCCATTGAAATTGAAGAGGTAGTTAAAAACCTACCAACAAAGAAAAGCCCAGGTCCTGATGGTTTCACAGCTGAATTCTACAAGAAATTCAGAGATGATCTAATACCACTATTCCTCAAACTCTTTAATGAAATTGAAAAGGAAGCAGTACTTCCAAAATCATTCCTGGAAGCAAGCATTACCCTGATACTAAAACCAGAAAAGGATCCAACTGAAGAAAGGAACTTCAGGCCAATCTCCCTAATGAATATAGATGCCAAAATTCTCAACAATATACTGGCTAACAGAATGCAACGAATTATCAAGAAGATTATACGCTACGACCAAATAAGATTCATCCCAGGGATGCAGGGATGGTTCAACATATGCAAATCAATATATGTAACACACCATACCAACAAAGTCAAAGAGTTAATCTTGAGTGAGAAACTGTACCTTTAGCTGGTAACAAAGTAATAAAGGCACCAACAGGGCTAGAGCAAGTTGAGGGAATGCACCCAATTGGTTTTCAATTCCTCTGTGAATTAGATGAGTATCTGCAAAGAGAAGTAAAGTCAGAAATTGAGTAGAAGACAAAGAGTCTGTGAAAAATCTGGAGTAACAACAGAGGCCAACACTAGCTGAGCAAATATCAGGAGTCCAGATAAATTTATGTTCATAAGTTCAACAATCGGGGCATCATATTCTACAAGGTTGGTTGCATTTCTTGAGTTTTTGTTGAGAAGTTAGTAGAGCGGAATACAACCATTTGTTTTAAGACAAAGGAAACTTTTAAATAAGGAGTGAAAGAAAGTGAAACTGACAGCACATGGTGAAAAGCGCCACAATCGTTGATTTGGTTTGTCGTTATCAATCTGCATGACTTGGTCAAATTATCACAGGTAGGCAAAATGCCTCCTAGTGAGCTTTTTCCTTTGCTCTGTTATTTTTGCCTGATTCGCAGTATAGATGAGCTATTAATTTAGAATAACAGTGTTATGTAAGTGCTGAGCTTGTACAATGGGATGATTATGCTGAGGACAAAATGGCCAAATTTGCCTTCTGGAATTCCGCATACATGCCTCTACGTACATGAAGATTTAAAAAAATCAAACAAAGCCTTCTTCCTTTCAAATATGTGTGGAAATAGAATCACTAATTTCTCTGACCTTTTTCTTTTGAGGATTAGATCTAAGTTTTAAAAATATTTTTTCCTACTTTCTAGATTCAGTCTGACTGACCTCACATTGTATGTACCTCGTATGCACGCACACTCACATCTCCTCTCTATATGTAAAAGACGATGTTGCTGTTTGCCATACAATTAAAGACACTCACTTTGTCCATTTCGTTAGACTACTAAAATTATTTAAGCGTATCTGGTCTATTTCTCTCACCTTGCAGCAGACTGCAATTCAATTCCCTCTTGGTGAAAAGAGACAACAGTAGTCATCACTTTCTATTCTATTTGAAGGTGGTGGGCATATGGGTGAATTCACTGGGATAGTAGTTTCACAATTATAATAGATACGTGTGGCCCAAAACCGTCATTTCTGTTGGCTGGATTTGTGCACATAACCCTTCATGAACTCCTTGGAATCTAAACACCAGGAACTCTATTTTGCATTAAGGTTAATACCAATATACATGTTGGTATGAATTTCCCAGGTCCACGAACAGTGGGGACACTAAAGGGAACAGCTTCATTGCAATGCATCCGTAATTCAGTCATCTCCAGTGAAACAGTGTGCTGTAAATTCAAAAGTATAATCCGTGCTAGGAAGGCTGGAGCTGTACTGTAAATTCAATCTCATGCTCCCTAATGGGAATTTATCCTGGAAATGAATACAGTCTCTGCTGCCTTGCTGTATAATTGAGAGGAGCAAAGTCTAACTGAAGAAAAAAAAAAGCTTGCATTTAGGTAGCTGCACATACAGAAGAAGCCCAAGATGATGTCATATTTTTAGAAACAGTATAATTTTTCATGTTCAGAGAACTGTTTAAATATTAATACTGCTTTTGGTACTATACCACAGATACAAATTCCTCACACCTCCTTTTAAGGCAATACAAAAACTAAAATAAACACTTTTGTCAAAAATTACGGTGTTAATCATGTTGCTTTGAAGAACTGTATGAAGGCTGTAGCTATTAAAACTACTACGTTTATTACTTATTATAGCTCATGTGATATAAATTTATGTGATATATTGCATTAAGCTGATTCCTTGGAAATCTCAGTTTTTTTATTGACTGGTTTTTCCTATTATGAAATAGCCTTGAAAGGAATCAGGGCCTTTTGCTGTGGTTATTAATTTTACTTCCTAGGAACAAAACTGCAAGTCAGCTATTCTTCCTCCCAACACTGTCCCGAGAGTGGTCTATATGCTACAGATGGAAGCCTATCTGAAAACGTACAGAGTGACCAGACATAAACTGGCTTCACTGCATGAATTGCATAACCCAGTGTCACCTGGGGTCATCCCTGAGCTACCAAAGATTAGCTCAAACCCTCACTCTACGTCCTGCTGAGCTTTGCTACTCAAAGAGAGCACCCTGGATGGCAACATCAACATTATCTGGGAGAAAAGAAGAAACACATGCGTCAGCTCTCTTGAATTGGAACCTGCATTGTAACAAAATCCCAAAGGATTTGTCCATGTATTAAAGTCTGGGAAGTACTGCTGAGAAGCTTGTCCTAAGAGTTCAGTAGATCTCCAGAGCCCATAATGTTCGTGGTCACTGCACTCAGATTTCTTTACATTGATAATATTCTCTCTACAGCTTAGAACTCTTATCTTTTTAATTTTCTTTGAAGAGTGGAAAGAGCTCTGTTCTTTGAGTTACTCAACACACACACACACACACACACACACACTCTCTCTCTCTCAGGTTTCAAGACCTGTAAGTGATGTGAAGAATAAAATATATTGGGCAATGAAGGCAATTGTTTTATTCAGCCTGCTGCAATGGGGACAACATTCATTAGAGAGGAACATCTCAGCAAAAGGAGAGAATCTGGATGTTTATACAAGTACGTGAGCAAGACAGCCATCCACAAGTCTTCTGGGAGTCATGATGAAAGACAGAGGTGGATGTTGTCATCAAACAGGCAAGGACAAGCTGGCCCTTTGGGGGTAGACATTTCAGAACACAGAGTACAGAGAATTTTAAACATCACTGTACCCAAAGAACACAGGCCCCAGGTAAAGCTCAACACTGTCAGTCCTTCCTGTCTTCAAAATAAATATTTGTTGTCAAACAACCTAGAAGTGATCATATATCTCTTGAGAGGGACAGAGCAGGGTCTAAGAAATAGTTTCTAGAGGACAATTGTTGACATTTTTCGTATAAAAGAGGTTGAACCATTTGTTGAAAGGTGATAGCCCAAGACAGTTGTCTTAAGCACTGAGGATCAGGCATCTTGAAAGATGGATTCCTAAAGCACGAAAGAGAGTCAGAAAGCTGTGGGGCTGGAATGATGACGTGGCATTACACAGCCTTGGTTACCATTCATACGAGAGCTTGCATGAATCTAGCATTTAACTAGACTGCCAATGCAGTCAAGAAAATGGCTTGTCAAGGCAGACTCTCAGCTCACACCTGCTGTGCGATGGTGCTCAAGTGTACGTCAAATTGTCAGCTCCGATCCGGGTGCGCTTCCCCAGGACCTTGGGAAAAGGTACAGCAGCCAGGCAACCCAGTCCCGAGAGCAATCTGGAAAGTTATGTTTTAGTTTTCAATGATGCCAAGCCAGGAGGAAGGGGAAAAATGGAAAGGTGCAAAGAATTGTAACTGTATTTGAAGAAGAGTGGGAGAACTGAAAATCTGTAATGATCGACAGTTTGGGCAAAGTAAGCACATCCTGTTCAATGTAGAGGTAGGTACCCAAACTGCTCTTTCCACAGGTAGGAGAGAAATTAGTGAACATTCCACCAGAAAAGACAGTGATTCCATATTCATCATTTACTCATAATCTAGCTCTTATGCTTCTGAAAGTCAAGCTAACACTACACATGCTTCATTATAAGTCAGGCTGTTAATATGCCCCTTCCGGTGTGGCCTCAGGCCACCAGGCAAGGACATTTTTATCAGCCAGCATATAAGGAGCATTAGTCATTTGGGGCTTCTATAACAAAAATACCATACACTGGAAGGCTTAACCAAGAAGCCTGTATTTCTCATGGCACTAGGGGCTGGGAAGTCCGAGATCAAGATGCTGTCAGATCCACTGCCTGGGAAGACACTCTTCCTTGTTAGCTGGGTCCTTATACGGTGCAGAACAAAGAGAAAGGAAACGGGATTTCTCCTGTCTCTTTTCAGGAGGTCACTAACTCATCATACAGGCTGCACCCTCAAAACTCGATTACTTTCAAAAGGTTCCATCTCCGGATACTTTCACAACAGGGATTAAGGTTCTAACATATTAAAGCTGTGGGCAGGGGGTGCAAATATTTAGTCTAGAGCACAAGGCTTAGGTGTTACCTCTCAGGAGCCAGGGAAGGACCAAACATTTCTTTAAGATATTCAGGGAAAGGGCAACTCGGACTTGCTGAATTTAGCCTTCCCTACACACTGGACCAGCCAGAAGGTAACTTCCTTACTCACTTGTATGGCAGGGAACCTTATTATTATTATCAAGTAGCGTACCAGGTTTTCCGAGAGAGTTTTGTAAGAATTTGTTCTATATAATCAAGCTGGGTTCTTTAAAAATGTTTGGTCATGTCTGCTTAAGTTAACAGTATTATCAAGTATCATTTGATGTACATTCTAGGTAAGGCGTTGATGAGGAATGATTTCAAACATATCCTTATACAAGGAGAATAGGTTCTTATGGAACATATGCAAATAATTTTGCTTCCCTGAAAATAAGAACTCTTGTCAGGCAGGGAGAAAAATGTATTTTTACAAATGTTTCATTTCAACTTACAAAAGCACAGTTCACTGAGTACATTAAGAGTCACAATATATAACTTGAAGAAAAGAGAAAGGGGTTCTTTATATATCTACCAAATAAAACAGGTAAGCATTAATAATATTTCCAACACCAACAGTTCTTCATCAGTTTATTAGTCCTACAGAGTTAATTTTTATTCTGATAATCTTGGATTCACGGTCTCATCAACCCACTGAGTTCTCACTCAGGTTTCTGGAAATCTCTACTTAGTCAACTGGTCTGCTCTCAGAGTCCTTTAATCTAAACCATCAGAAATCAACGGCGGAAAGTAACTGGCCCACAGTTCCCTAAGATAGTTCTTCCATGTTGAAAACAAAAAGTACTCTGTCTTGCAAAGCAGCTGATTGCAAATGCTTTCAGAGTAGTATTGGAGTAAAACAAACTATCTGCAGATGACAAAAGACTTTAAATAGCTGTGGCTGATACATTACTGATAATTGTCAAAGGAGAAAGATCTGAGAGTTCATTACAAAAATAACATAATTGACAAGGTAATTTGATAGTTTCTATGGCATGCAATACAATGTGTAAAGACAGAGGAGCACAATCTTTTCCAAGAAAAAAATCTCCATATATCATATATATAAATTCTGATAATTTACAGTGAACATACTAAGAATATAGTTACATATATCAGTAATATCAAGTAAGGAATTTCTGTATGTCTGTTTTGCTAAAATTACCTGTACTTAAATTACTAAAAACATTTCAGAGTTAATTTATATTCTTTATAAAAGTCTTTTTATGTTAAAATATTTTTTATTTTTCCTAATTTCCAGGAATTTTAGGAGTATTCAATTTATATACATACTCTAAGTCAATCAGAATAAAGCTCCTCTATGAAATGTTATAATCCAGTTTGGTAATCCCACCTAGAGATACAAAAATTACATGCTGGCACAGTAAAAGGTAAAAGGTCTTCATAAATCACAAAAATATAAATATATAAAGATGAGAGAGAAAAAGTTTACAACTTCAATTTCATAATTTCATCCATGGCCTGAGCAGAAACAGAAGTACAAAGCCCACAAAAAGAGCTTCCCAGTAAGTACAACTTCTTAATCTATTTGACCTAAAAATAGATAATTGTACAAATAAAAAAGACTAACCCACCAGATTTTTTTATCTTCTACTTAACAGAGATAAAAATCTCCATAAATCATTAATCTATTGACAGAAATCACTAAATATCCAAACCATTAGACCAAAAGAGCCTGACACCAGAAAGCAAGCAAGAACTCAGAAGGACTCAATATCAAATTTTTATTGTCTAACAGTCTACAAGGGTTCAGAGCACCGTACCAGGAAAGTCAGTCAGGTATAAGGAGCAAAGGTCTCCGAGAAGACTTGTGACCTGAAATAACAAGAGTCCCTCAGCAGGTCAGTTCAATCCAAGTCATGGCACCAAATCTGTGCAAGAGAAAAGAAAAATGCACAGGACAATTAAGGATATAATTTTATTCAAGGTATTGCTATAGGGATAGCATTTATTAATGAAAAGGAACTCAAAGGAAAAAAAAGAGGCCTGGAGTTTTACAGAATCAAGTACACACAAAATCTTCATGAATCTTATGCAAGCCAAAAGGAGGATGCACAGGGGCTTGTCTCAAAATGTGCTTATCTCATAATGTTCTCTTTGGGGATTATTTCCCACAACACCAAAGAGTTGGGGATTTCTTAAACATTGCTGCTTTCTGAAAGCATGAGACTCAAGCAAATTGCAATACTGTGATTGTTCTGGTCTTTAGGTAAAGTTTAGAGACACAGGAAGTGCTCACAGGGGTCCAGAACCTCTTAGGACAATTGCATTTCCCTTACACAGTCACAGATTCTGAGTATCTCAATTCCCTGGCCAGTCAACACAATGGGCCTGACTGGAGTTTCCTGCTCTTAAGTCTTCTGCTCATTCTGACATGCTGTTAATTCACGGACCTATCTCTTGGCCGCTTCATAAATTACAGATATAAACATTAGAGAGAAAGTTTACAGCTTGCATTTTAAAATTTCAGCCAAGGATTGAGCATAAAAAGGAGTACAAAGCCCACAAAAAAACAAAAGCCGTTGTCTTCACTCTCTACTTGACTCCATTCTGTTTTCTGCCAACCTCCCGTCAGGAGAAAAAAATAATTTACCACTGTCTGAGGTGGAGAAATTTAACTCTCTTTTTTCAATCCAGCCAACTCGGCTCTGGGCCTCCCTCTGCTGAGTAAAGATTTGGCCCAAGCCCCAAAATTGCTACTTGCCAAATCCTCAAAAAACACAACGCGGCACCCTCCACCCAACCTGTGTTAGGGAGGGTAGGAAGGTTTCATTTCTCCAGGCACAAGTCAACGACCCCCCCCACAAAAAATTACATAAAACACACAAGTCCCATTAGTAACCGGAGTTGGCAAAAGAAACAGTTTGCCAGAGGAATCCATAGGAGTCCCTCCGTCCCCTTTCTATCTGCGCCTCCCACTTCTCCGTAGCTCTTGGACACTCCCCAATTCACTTAGATAAGCTGCATTTCCCATACAGGGCTCTGACCATCTCATCTCTACCCCAGACGAAATGTCCTGAGGCACGTTCTTTCATCCCAGAATTAGAGAACTATCCGCTGGCAAGCATGCTCCCGAATTAATTCTGTCAAGCATTTGTTCAAAGACAGTCTCAGAAGCTGCCCAAAAATGGAACATAGAAACTACAAACAGTTCTTCCCAATTAGTGTTGTTGGTAGGTTTCCCCTATACACACTTTTTTCTGGCTGCTACATATACATGCTGCTGCCTTTTGAAAAAACCCCACACACTCCAACCCTTCTGCAAATCTGTAAGAAGTATTTGTTCTTGATTTCTGCTCCTGTGGCGAATTGTAGAACACCTTTGCTGACATGGAAGACCTGCAGGTGGTCTGTAACTGGGTCAGGGAGGAGAAATGTTCAGTCGGGGCTACTTGGGGTCATATAGTGTTCTGCAGTCCACCCTTGCTGGTACCAATCTTCGCCAGTACTGAGCTTCTCTATAGTTTGAAAACTCAGACAAGATAAAAGGTTTGATTACTTCACACTGACCACTTCTAAACCTATTTTTTAACTTTTCCTTGTATTTTTGTTTTAACCAACTACCTGAATGAATCCTCCAAAATTTAACTATTATAACTTGGATGAATATTTATTTTGCCCTCTTGGCTTACAATTTGGGTAATGTTTTTCCCCTGAATTCCCCTTCCCTCTCTCACTACATTCATTATTTAATACTCCTTCAGCTGAACACTCACAGAGATTCTCCACGACAATCAGGCACTAAAGTGTTAATAACTGGTTTCACATAAGGTAATAGTATTTAGAACTTTATTAAGAGGAGATTTTTCAAAATTTAAAAATGATGACTCATTGCAAAAGAAAGTATATCCCTCTAAGTGTTCACTTAAGTCACCTACTCATGTACTAATATTTTTAGTAACTAATATTAGTAACCTACTCAGCACTAATATGCCAGGCAGTGTGTTAGGTATTCTTTGTGTATCACCTAATTGAATATTTCCCCTGTGGAAAAGGTTTTCTTATCCAAAGAAACTGGAGTACTGAGAAATTAAACGTCAAGGCCACAGAATGAGTGTCACAGGAGGCTTTCTCAACTCAAAAGATTTACCTCTCATCAGCCGAATTATTAGATAGTTAATATAGATGGAATTATTAGAGGTTAATATAGACAGAATTATTTCCATATACACATTTTCTTCAATCTTGTGAATTTTTATTCTAGAACCCAAAATTTCATTCTCCTTTCAGAGATAATTGGAAATTTTCAGGACTTGGGGTCTCAAACGGAAAAAGTTGAGTAAAGGAAAAGCAAGAGCTGCAAAGCTGTGTCCAGGAAAGCTTGCTGAGCTTCGAAGCAGCCTCTCTGTTTGGAGTCAGTGATCTGAGCCTTGTGTAAGTAGAAAAAGAGAAAAAAAGGTCTCTTAACACATCCGGGTGGTTTTTAATCTCCTTACCTCCTCCCCCTTTCCTTCCCTTCCCCTAATCTTCGTCCCCATTTCTAAATCTGCCTTCTATGTAGTTTCCTATCATCTTTCCTTTATTTTATACATTTATCTATTTATGTTTTAGGTTTTTAATGAAACAGAAAATATGATAGTTCAATAAGTCTTTCTAAGTGTGGCTTATCTCATTTAATATCATGGCATCCTCCATCCATTTTCCTGCAAAAGACATGATTTCACCCTTGTGCATTGCTAAATAACATTCCACTGCATATGTGTGCCGCATGTTTATATGTTCATCTGCTGACAAACGTCTAGCTGTTTCCACAGCTTAGCTTTTATAAATTGCACTGTTATAATCATGGGTTTGTATGCCTCATTATAGTGTGGTACATCTAATTCTTCGAGAATATACCAAGGAGTGACAGAGCTGGATTGAATGGTATTTCTACATTTAGTTTTTTGAGGAATCTCCATACTAATTTGCATAATGGTTGTAATAGTTTGCATTTCCATCAGCAATGTAGAAGAGTTCCTTTTTCTTCTCTTCCTCGACAGCGTTTGTCACTTTTTGTGCTCTTGATGACAACCATTCCAACTGGGGTGAGAGTAAAAACTCATAACAGTTTCATAGTGTGCATTTCCCTCATGGCGAAGATGTTGAACTTTTTTTAATGTACTTCCTGCCAATTTGTGCTTCTTTTGAAAAGTGTCTATAGAGTTCATTTGTCCATTTTCTGAGAAGGTTGTCTGTTTGAGATGAAGGTAATTTTTAGAGTCCTTTATAGTCTAGAGATTAATCCTCTTTAGAACAATAGCTAGCAAAGACTTTCTTCCATTCAGTGAATTGCCTCTTCACTCTGTTGTGGCCTTTGCTGTGCAGCTTTTCAGTTTGATGTTATTCTCATTTGCTGGTTCTTGATATCATTTCCTGTGCTACTGGAGTCTTACTGAGTCCTACTGAGAAAGTCCTGCGCCTGTGGCTTCAAAGGTTTCCTCTGTGTTGTCTTCTAGGAGTTTCAAAGTGTGTGGTTTTGGTACAGGGTGAGAGATAAGGGTCTAGTTTCAATTCCTGCATATGTGTATCCAGTTTTCTTAGCACTGTTTGTTGAAGAGGCTGACTTTTCTGGATAGGATGTTGTTTAGAAATCTTGTACTATGGATAAGAAATGGTTTAATCTACATGAAGGTTAATTTTCTAGTTACAAAGATCAAACTAAGAGCAATTTATTTTGCTTCTCGCAGTGAAGAAATTATAGAAAGAATACATATTCACCGGATATTTTTGTGAAAAACAAATGTTAATGCCTTTTCCCCTGCAATATTTAAACACTTAATCCCATAATCCCTTTCCACAGAAAAGGAGAAAAGGGAATCCAATGTCATAGTGGAGTAGGAACACAGAAGGCAAGGATGATGGCTGGCTATAACCCCAGTAGCTTTCAGAGAACAGCAAATCCTTCCATAGGCCCTGCACCAACAGGAGGAGTGAGGATTTTGAAACTGGACTGCCTAAGGAAAAGCAGAATTTGCACAGACCTGGAAGCCATGGGCCCCACACATACAATCTACAAAACTCTCCAAGTATTCCACCAAATTAACCAAAGTCATATCATTCATACACAGCCTTAAAATGAATTTGCATTTTCATATTTATAGTACAGAATATTCAACTTCAACTATCTTACAAAAGAATACTCATTTCAAAGTAGCATTTGTCCAGAGGGTAGCTATTACAAAAGCTTTCCCTGTGGACCCTGCAATACGAGGAAGGAATACCGTACTGCACTATGACACAACGCATGGCCCAGCTGCCTGGTGCCCAGCCTTACACCAGTGACTCCCTGGGTAAGAATCTCAAATCCTTTTTTAGATGCTTACAGATGAGTGGCAGGCACTTTCATATATTACATAAAAAGTGTTTGCACCACTTACAAATAACTACATAAACTTTCTAAATGTGTTTTCTACAGAATTTTTAACTTGCAGCTCACTATCTTAAATCAAGATATCAGGTTGTTTTTAAAGTAGTGCTAAAGTTAAGAAATGCTTCATATATGTTGCTGACAACAGATTTACTACAATTTATTTTCTTTCTCTCCAGTGATTTGTTTTCATGAAGTTATCATCCACTGGAAAATAATAGTTTATGAGGTAAGGTCCTTTAACAAGTCCTTTGACATTCCCATATGACCACAGCTTTGAAAATTTAAGACTCATCGCCTTAGAACATAGCTACCCATGAATTCTGTACTCTCTGTGGATGCAGGGAAAATGCCCAATTGGAAACAAAATATAATTCTGTCATTAAAACTTTTCTAAACTAGAGTAGACTGTGTATCTTACAGAACTTCTTTATACCACCTTAGGGATTTCTCTTATTGTCTCAGCTTAAACTCCGAACTCAATCTTGCTTCTCTCTGATTAGAAAATGGTCAGAACATCTGAGCCTGTTCTAGTCAAACTTTCTCCAGAAATTGTTCTATCTAGCCTCACCACTTTGCACATCCTCAATATGTCAACTATTCCTAAATACAGAGCTGCAGCCCTGGCCTTGCTGCTGAGCTCCCAACTCATTTATACAACAGGCTATGTGGTATTTCTTTTTAAATGCTTAATACACTTGTCAAATATACATACTCAAAAGAAACATATTGATATATACCTCCATGCACATACACATGCATACACACTCACACACCACAGCTAACCTTTCCTTCTTTTTCACCAAATTCATGATGCAAAACCCTAGTAAGAGCCAGAGTTTCGGTCTCACTCTGCCCCTCTCACAGTCTGCGCCCTCCTTCCTATGTGCTTGCAGTTTCAGCTCCAGAAAACAAATCAGATCTTCTTTTCCTCTTCACTGACACCATTCTGATCCAAGTCGCCTTCCAAGGATTTCTACCATAGCCTCCTAAGTGACTTTCCAGCTCCCATTTTTGAGCGTTTGTCACCCTCACGTCCTTCGCACACTCACAAAGACACACTACTCTCTGTACAGCAACCACCGACAACCTTTCGAGAGACAAATACAGTTATATGATCCCTCACTTGATATCCTCCACTGACTTACACCACCCTCACAATGGCTCCTTTCTTACCAGTCCCTCTCTGTGTCTGTGTGACCCAGCTCTCCGACCTCTCAGTCTCCAGCCACACAGGCAGCCGCCCTCTTCTTTAGCAACACCCATCTCATGATGGCACATGATCCCCTTCCCCACTATACCTGCATAAAAGAAGAAGTAGCAAATGTTGTCATACCATTTGATGTCTTGTATGATCACTAAGAAAGGCAGGAATTCTTCTTCTAAGGAACTTTTAAAAGGTGAGGGGGAGAGAAGCAAAGAGCTTATCTTACCCTCATCCCACAAGAAGTTCAAAGTATATAACAGAACTTACAGCCGTGGTATGAGGATACGGGAGCTCACAGCGTGATGAACACAGCCCCGTGCTCACGCTGCCACACCGTGCTGATACAATAGACTCTGAGTGGATGTTGGTACCGTACTGCCAGTTTTGAATACGGAAGAAGAGACCGTGAACCAAGAAATGCAAGTAACCTCTAGACCTGAACAAAGCAAGCAAGTGTATTGTCCTCTAGAGCCTCCAGAAGGAGTATAGGACTGACAAAACCTTTGGACTTGAAAACTTTACACGGTAAGGTAAGACATTTGTTGTTTTAAGCAACTGAGTTTATGATACTTTGCTTCTGCCACAACACGAAACTAATAAAAGGTGTCACATACAAGGCTGTTTGACATGTGTTTATGTCCATGCATCCATCTGCATGAAAACAAATTTACTTTCCTGACAGATTCTTACAAAGTTAAAGTTTAGGTGGTATCCTTATTCGATATACAGTCATTCTCCTTAAAAATTCAGTTAAAAGAGCATCTAGCAGCCAGCGAGAATAAGCATACCTTCCCAACCATGCCAAAGGCAAAACTACAATCAGCCCAGTCATAATTCAAAGAATGATTATGAAATACTACATTTTCACTTAAAATATATATAAATATTTAACTTTTCATTTATAACCAACATGTGCTTCTTTAAATTAAAAAATTCAACATTGTAAATAATCCATTATCTTAATATTTTAAATAACTTAGTTACTGACTTAGGAATTTATTTTAAATAACTTCTAATGGCTTTACTTTCATTAAGGTGTATAGAGGTGTTTTAATTTTTAAAATTGCCTGAATTACTGATAGAAGAAAAGCATATCAGATTTAGGATCCACTTTATTTTTCCTACTTTATATCACTATATTCCAATACTCTTTTTTACAAATATGATAATAAAAGTAAGCAGTTTCACTGGTAAATTCCAAATGAATCACAAAGAGAAAAGTAATGAACTTGCCAAAGAGATTATATGTAATGAAAGAATCAGTAAATTCCTTGTTTACTTTTGTTTTGTTTTTGTTTTCTTTTGCAGCTCTGGGGATGAAACTCAGAAGTAATGCTAGACAGCTTGCATAGTTCACAAAAACCTTACAACTGAGTTTTCCGAACGAGAAAAACCTAGCTCCAGCATTTCTCTGACTGGGTAGCATACACTTCTTAGCTAACAGTAATAGAAATTTTGATAGATCCACTGGATGTTCTTTTTCTCAGAAAGAAAATACTCATGTTATGATACTTTCCTGAAGATGTTCTTATTTCACTAATGCTCTGTTTTTCAACATGCATAAGATGAATAACATATTGTTTTCAATCACTTCTTTTGTGCTAGGCCTCTAATTTTACACTCATTAACTTCATTAATTCTCACTGCAACTCTAGGATCTCAAATAACTGATAATTCCCATAATTAACTGTCTCCATCTAACTCTTTGAGTTATATTATTCTTTCAGAAATACAAACTTACTTAACAATTACTGACTGAGCTTTTTCAGTCACATTAAATAAATAGTAAATCCATTCATTTTATCCACTTTCACTCCTTGTCTTAATGTTTTCTTTCATTGGAAGGGAAAAAAACACTTTAAATCTTAACAAGTTCCTTCCTTACTATGAAGAGTAAGACTTCCACGTTACTTCTCATTTCATTATAACATGCCCACCAGGTTCAGA
This sequence comes from Hystrix cristata, assembly GCA_004026905.1. NCBI lineage: Eukaryota > Metazoa > Chordata > Mammalia > Rodentia > Hystricidae > Hystrix > Hystrix cristata. The sequence goes on from PVJO010004367.1 coordinate 47,360, forward strand.
ATTCAAATTAAAAAATTTCCCCTGATGTCTCATGTTATCCTTCCCACCAAGCCCCAATCCTGGCTCACAGTGAAACCCTCAAGAGGCAGACAAGACAGCACATACGTGGTAAAGGATAAGGTTGCCCTCAGTGTGTTCGGAGTTCCTAATGCATATTTCCCTTTAATAAATGTGGCCCATCTGTGCTCACGTCTGGACAGATTTTAGTAAAATTTCTTTACTGAAAATGTATTTGTCTATAAGCACTTTGAAAAATAACCTCTCTTCAGAGACAACATTATAAATATAGCAAACACAGTCAAATTTTAAAAATAAGCCAAACTATTATTATCCATGCTTTTATACAACTGAGTGTCTCAGTCCCTCAATCAGTGTTGAAAGCATGCCCTTTGGACACATTAGAATAGGTAGTGCTTTGTAAGAGAACACTTTTTTCAGTTTGGCTGCCTGGTTTTGATCCAAAATAGATTCAGTCACTTCTGTCATACAGTGATTCCTGTCATAGAAGTGTCACCTTTCAAGGTGATGCTAAAACTGACCACAAGGATTTTAAAAATACCTTTATTTCAGTATTTGGACTTTCTTAATATGCTCTCTGGCCACAATATTTCTCTTTTTATAAGATTTTCTTTCAAATTTTTCATTTGTAATGTAAATGTAACTGCAAAAGCACTGACCCACACATTTGCCACTTTTTTTTTTTTGATAAATAAGAGACTCACAGCTTGAGGTCACCTCTGTTGCTATGATGATAATCCCATACTTAAATTCTTAATATATTTATCATTTTCAAGCTGATTTTGAGGGCTTTAGGAATAATGCTGGGTCTGTTTCATCCTTGTGGATTTCCTGCTCTGAATTTTTCTCTCACTATCTGTTTCATTTTTAATGATTTTAATGCTTCTTCAAAAGATTTACATTTCATTCCCAAATATTTTATCAACTAAACATTTTAAACAATATACCTTAAGGAAACAGATAAAGAATGACTTTAAAACTGCAATACACATCCTCAAAAATGGAGAATGCAGAATATACCAATCAAGAATCACAATAGGAAGAAGTCCTTCAACCTAACAGGATACGTGTAGGTAAAACATTTAGGAACAATTGTAGCAGGAAGTTGAACTCATCTGTTGGAATCATGTTTTTCAATGTATAATCAAAAGTTTAAAACACCTGGTTTATAAGAAGGTTAACTCTGATTTCAGAGAAAATAATTTCACTCATCTCTTTCAGCAGCTCTACTCTTTCAGGCGTGTGTGCAGTGCCGGCTAATTGAGACACCTGCAGGGTGGCTGGCCTACCTCCCCGCCCAGACACCCACCTTTCCAGTTGCTTACCCTTGTGTCTTTTGTTCCTCCTCTCTAGACTAGCAAAGGAACTACCAATGAGGTTGGTCCAAAGGGAGTTTGTTATTTTTACTTACCATAAATCCAGTTTTGAAAAAGTTTACACGTTTGCTTATGCCTATATTATTTGGTATTTCCCAGAAAATAAGAAAATAGAAATAAAGTTTTATTATGACCAGGGCTTCTCACTTCAAACCTTTAGAAAAGTTGCCAGAATAGTACAAGAAATACAAATGGGCCCTTCGCCTATATCAGTGATTTGCAACCCCCTTTTTTTTTCCCAATAAAACCCCATAAGGGACCTTTTTAGATACTTTTTCCTAATCAGCAATCCTTATGTAGTGAATTTAGTACTGCAGATATACTATACCTATTTGTGTGCTCTTATGCATAGCCATAGTGTGAATAGAAAGAGAGTAAGTTTTTGCTCCCAGGAGAGACTTTCCATTCTCTTATAGGCAACCTTGCCTGGTTGAGAGTCCACAACCAAGATATACTACATGGCAACATTTTTCCAGTTATTTTCTCTCTCAATCTTGCTCTTTCTCTTTCACTCTCTCTCTTTTCATATATACACATATACGTAGACACACATACATAATACAAACGTGTATATGCTCTCACATGTGCACACATGTATTTTTATATTAATAATTACATTTACCGCCGTGTGTGGTAATGCACACCTATGAGCCCAGCTACGGGAGAAGCTAAGGCAGGAGGATCACAGGTTTCAACTCAGCAGAGGCAATTGAGCAAGGCCCTGCTTCAAAATTTTTTAATATTTTTTTTAAAAGGCTGAGGCTGTAACTCGGTGACAGAGTGTTTGCCTAGCACGAGCTCAGTCCACATTACCACAAAAAATTACATTCACTAAGTCTATAACATTACATTCATACATTTAATTTTAATTTTTTGAGAAAAAAATGACACCAAAAAGTGCCATTATTTATCTCAAAGCTTATTATCCTAGAGACAAGCTTATGCCAGCTAATGATTCACCCTATTCCATTAGGCCCGACTCTACTCTATTTGGTTTAACGCACAGAACATCTATGATGAAGCCACAATATAAATTAGCTGCACACTGTACACCCATATAATTGACTGATCAGATCTAATGCACAGATATTGCCGTCACTGTTCAGCTTTACACTGGTAGATGTGAGCACACTCTTTTGGGCCAAAAGTATTCAGCATAAACTACTTAGAATCAGTTACGTTACCTCAGGTCCTGACAGCTTGAGTGCTTTTTCTAGATAATTAGGGTGAGATAAGTGGTCTTTCTAGATGCCGAACTCAACCTGGGGATCTTATAAAGTCACTCACCAGAGCCTTGCTATGGCTGGTTGTGGTGGGAATTTTCTCACTGCCAGCACTCAAGCCCCACTCCACCTATAAGGATACATTGAGCTTTTTAGAAGTGATAAAGAGTTTATAATATTCAACTTGACAAGATTCTAAGTGGTTTCTTTTAAAATCCATTTTTAGAACAAATTTGTTTTACATATTAGATATATATACATGTGATTTTTGTCTGAAAAAATATTTCTATGATAAAAATATGTTTAAATGTGTTGCCACTTATTAAAAGCTATCTTCTTTTGTAATGATTGTGGAGAGGCTTAGATTAAATTGTATATCCTCATAAAGGTTGTGTTTTATAAAGGAACAAAATTATGAGAGGAAATTAGAGATAATAGTCCCCCAGTTATGACACTTAGAATCTTCACTTTAGGTGTTCGAAATATGAGTGGCCATCCCACCAAGCTGCCTGACCGCTAAGGCAAAATGTGCATTTGTTTATTAAAGACAGAGGGGTAGAAAGAAAAATATCTTTTCGATAAATAACACATGGAGCAGCATAAACTAACTGTTCAGAGAAAAGTTTGTACAGGAGTCTCCTGGGACTCTCAATTCCACTTTTCAAAGTTCCAGCCACCCGCAGTCAACCATGATCTGAAAATGTTAAATGAAAAATTCCAAAACAATTCGTAGGTTTTTGTTTTGTTGTGCCGGGGATCGAACTTGGGGCCTTGTGCTTGCAAGGCAAGCACTCTAATCACTGAGCTAAATCCTCAGCCCCTGCAATTTGTAAGTTTTAAACAACTTTTATTACATTATGTTGTTATGGTAGTTCTAGTTTAATGTTAGCTATTGTTTTCCTTGTGTCCAACTTATAAATTAAGCTTTATCACAGGCTGTATGGTTAGGAAAATATTGCTATACATAAAGTTTAGCACTATCTGTGGTTCCAATTATCCACTAAAGGTCTTAGAAAATATCCCTGTAGGTAAGTAGGGACTACTGTATAAATGGCTTAGAATATGTTAAAATATGCTAAGTGTTGAGGGTGTAATTGAGTTGACTAGTACACACAAAGCCTTGGTTTCAATCCTCAGCATGGCAATAAGTTAAAAAATAAAATAACCTATTATAAACCTCACATATAACAAACTAAGTGTTCAGTAAAACCACAGTGATATATACTTTTTCTCTATCAACCAAAATATCAAAAAAGTTTGAGAACAAAAATAAAGAACAATATAAAACACTATATTGGCAGGTTGTACATGGTAACAGTCATTCTCATACCTTGCTAAGCAAGGATGTAAATCAGTGCTCACCTTATGTAGGACAACAAGAATCAAAAACATTTAGAGCATTCATGTCTTTCAAATGTATAGATTGCTACCAGGAAACTATTATATATGTATATTTGCACATGTCCTTAAACACACACATAGATATATAGTTTGATTTTATATCAAAAAAAGGTCACAAAAAGTTCATTAATAAGGTACTAAAGGAATTTTAATAAAATATAATAAAATGCTATTATAAAAAATAAAGTGCGGTCCTACATGTATGACTGTGAATCTCTAAGATCCATAGTTTTTAAAAGGTAATGTAGAGAAAAGAATGTTTTATCTTTGTAAAAAGGATGAAGTATAATCATACCATATTAAATAGAGTATTTCTAGAAAGACACAAGAAATCAGCAACAATGATGGTATTTAAAGAAAGAAAGTGGAAGTCAAGCAGGTGGAAGAAGGGCTTCATTTTCACTGTGCTCTTATGCCTACTGAATTTTATGCCTACCAAATTTTATATGAGCGTAGTACCTACTTTCAAAAGTAGAGAATTTGAGTATGTGTGAAAATAAGCAGACATCAGTACACTAAATATATGATCTTTGCCGATCATGTAAACTACCTTTAAAACAAGTGGTCAAACTCAGGGACTAGCCAATTTTTCCCTATATGTCCAGATTGGAAATATTTTTTACTTTGGGGGCCAGAGGTGTCTGTCACAACTACTCAACTCTTCCAAAGTAGACATAAGCCAATGGGTGTGGTTGTGTTCTTACACAACTTTACAAAAACAGGCAGAGGGCTAGTTTTGGCCGCTTGGCCCTGGTCAGCTGACCTCTGATCTAACTTATTCTGGTCCCTGTCATAAATGATTTTTTCCCTGCTCTACAAGTCTGTAACTCCTAGGGAAGCATGAGAGATTATTTTGGTTAAGGTTTCACACACCTAAATAAACAACTTCCAATGACAAATTATATATCACATACAAAATACTGTTATGAATCAGATAATCAAATTCATTAGACACATGAGGAAAGATTTGTTTCCAAAAGAATCTATAGATGCTATGTGTTCAAATGTTGAGAAACTTAGTAGAATAGAAAGCAGCAATAAAATCTTGCACTTTTTATTACAGCACAGATTATAATTTAAGGACCCTACTGAAAGCTAATTGCATCAGGCTGATAAAAATATTACATCTCAAAATAATAAATATTGACAAACAAAAGCAGGAGAATTTATAAAACTATAAAATACATCCACTCTTATCACAAACCCTATTGCAGTATATTGAACAGATAAAAAAATTTTGAGTAGATAATAAAAAGTAATGGTTTAGTTTTAATAACTTGTAAGCTACAACTACTTTGAGTAAGAATTTTTGTGTCAGCACTAAACTCAGTGGTCTTGCTCAAGAGTAGGTTTTGTTTTGTCATGATTTCAATGATTTTCATTTCCTGTACACTAAAACCATTGTCAAGGATTTTTGTGCATCTCAATAGACAAGAGAAATACTGTTTGATTTGCTTTGCTTTCCTTGCAAGTCTGCAGTGTGCAATGAAGCAAGTTATCAGAATCCAAGGCTGTCAGGGGCCACGTGAAGACACTTAAGACTGAACAGAAGGTTAATAACCCTTGTACTGAAAATAATGCCGAATGACGAGCAGCAGACATTCGAATTTTAATAGGCATTCAGGAAAATATTTATTATCTTCAGGGAATGATTTAGTAAGTAGGTAAGGTTGTCCTCTAGAATTCTGTATCAAAAGACATACCTGAAAAAATCGTTTGAACAGGAGTGTTGGGAAAAGTTTAACAAGGTGGTGCTGGGTAACTTTAAACAACTAAAGGACCATGTTGTCAAATATTTTGATGGACGAAGTGATAGCAAGAAACCACCAAGGTTAAAGTGAGTTCAACTATACTGTTCAAAATAGTCTCTAAGAAATAAAGGCTATCATTACAGGGGCCCCAAATACTTTCATTTGCAGCCACTTCACTTGATCAATGGGAGATGACAAGCAAAAATTGTGGGGTAGACAGATGCCACTTCACTCCAAATCAGATCTTTGGCAGAATATTTCACTTTTAGTCTCTTGACCTGAAATTAGTAGTGAAGATCAGAGTATCTTTCTTTTACTGAACCATCTCAGCATTACAGTCCCATTTAATGGAATCACAGTGTTTCACAGGGAGGGAACCAGATCATCAGGGATGTCAATAAATTTATGTCTCCTTAAAGTAAAGGGTTTTCTAAATGTTTTGGGATTAAATGTGCTTGGAATCAGGAAATATTATGTCTTGAATTCTGAAAAACACATTAATTACTTATAAGCTTGTATGAGACTTGCCGAGATACATCTGCCAAGAAACCTCAGAGCCCAAGAAGGACACCAAGAACTTCACATCTGTAATTCAAAAATATGCAAACAGCATCAATCTGTACATCCTCCTGATAGTCAAAGACAAAAACCACTTCTCTTCCTCAGGCTGAATTTTAAATTCCAAGAAGTTTGTCTCTTCCAAAAGGTAAAAACCGCTTCATCAAAACATCAGCGTAGCTGTTTAATAATACATCTTCAATAGTAAAAAGGTACAGAAAATAAAACACCAAACTTTACAGAAAAACATTTAACAAATAGTTCAACTGATCTAACTACACAAAAGATAATAATATATGCCAAAAAAATTCAAAGGGAAAAGACAATATAGGAGAAGAAATATATAACATCTATAAAACATATACTATACTTATATGCATATATTATAGAAATAAATGTATAGATATATTTAATAAACGTACATACTGTAACATGTTTAAATAACATTTAAACAGCTCTCATATTAGTAAAATATTAGATAAAGGCCATGAACAAGTATTTATTTAAAAATATGAAATTTAAAAATGAAATTAAAATAACAAATTAGTTGATTGGCAAAGATTAAAGAGATTGAAAAATGTCCAATGTTGGCACAAATATTATGAAATATATACTCAATTGTGATGTAAAATGAGATTAATATTAACTTCATATTAAAAAAACTGTCAACATGTATCAAAATTTGAAGAGCCTATATACCACATTTGGAATCTATAATGAAGAAAATACATACTAAAGCAAACTGAATTATTGCTCGAAGATGTTCATTGTAGCACCACTTACAGCATGGACTAATCTAAGTATTCAATAGATAATATTTGCCAAATACTCATTACAAATAACACACAGTACTAAATGCCTTATAGTACATTCTACAGAAGATTAGAGAATTTAAAAAAAATTTTCAAGTTTCACCAGTGGCATAGCCACTCAACTCCAGGCCTATCTGATCAAAAAGTTATTGGCTAATCAGGGGAAAGACACTCAGCTGTTTTATCACTCACTCTGCTAGCAGCTCTTGGCAGCAAGACAGGGCCGCCATCACCAGTGAAGAGGAGGCAGCCGCCGCAGCCAGAGTTCCTACCTCTGCCACCATAGTGGCAGGTGATGTGGATTCTTCACAATTAAGAGGCTCACCAAACCAACAAGAGGTTTTGTCAGCCACACATAGAACTATAAAAGATGAGGCCGATAATCTAGAAGAGATAATAAGTGCTACTACTCTGAGTGGACAGTGCATGACTCCCTTTCAGAGTCTGCAGAATCAACACATTTTCTGTGGTGCCCAGATCAGATTCAAGAAGTTCCACAGAATCAGTCAACAGATGACAAGCAGGTCCAGACTGATTTCACAGGCTCTTCAGATAATGGGGGTGTAAATCAGGAGAACAGTCAAATTCAGATCATCCCTGACTCTAGTCAAATTTATCTGACTCTGGGACACCTCCTGCTAATATCCAGAATCTCATACCACAAACGGGTCAAATCCGGATTCAAAGAATTGTAGTCAGTCTCTTGATCTGCCAAGAAATGTTACATTTGTACAACCAATAGAGTCAATCTAGATTCTTTAGAACTCAGGCAGTCCTCAGACAATGACTGTAGGCACTAATGATAGTGGAGTTTTAATAAACATGGCAGAAGCTACAGGTAGTAGAGATAATTCACAGAGGACCAGTGACTGTGTTCCTTCTGATTTTAATGAAAGCAAGACTGACACAAATTTACTTTTGCCAGTATCCTCCTCATCACGATTTCTTAATTACCGATAGGTAATATAGGTGTAATACAACAAAACACATCTTCAGGGAAATCTTATCCAGTTGCTTGTTTCTGAAAAGACACAGGCTCAGAATATTCAGGTTTTTCAGCACAACCTGTTGTGTAACATCTACAACTTCAAGAGGTTCAACAGCAAACCAGTCAAGCCCAAATTGTGTAAGGTATTGCACCACAGATAATCTATGATGTGCAAGACAGTGGGCAAAATATACCACAAGAGGTTTTATAAAGTCTTTAGCTGCAGCTGAATACTAGAATTCCTTTAATTCAGACACAGACAGTGTCCTCTTCTGGATAGGTACCTTGACAAACATTTCGAGTTACGAAGGATCTAAAACTTGCACAATCTGCAAATACAGAATACTACTGCCCAATAGATAATTTTGGTAGCTATTCAGACACTCATATTAGGTCAAGTCGCAGCAACTGGAGCCTCTGCATCAACCTCACTTAGTCTGAACACTGGTCATTTGCTTCATCTACACACGGTAAACGCTATAGTATCTTCTAATAAAGTGGTACATCCAGGAGAGAATTCTGACAGTCCTACAATAGAGGATCAGGGAAGAAGAACCTGATTCTGAAAAGTACCAGCTCAGTGGTGACTCTACATTGAATACCAATGATTTAACACATGCAAGAGTGCAGGAGGTAGATGAAGAACGAGGCCGACAACACCAAGAAGGAAAAAGACTTCAGAGTGCAGTTTAAATCTGTCTCAGCTGCAAAGTGGGAGAGAAAGATATCAATCTTTGGGGAAAAAACACACACCTTTGTCAGGTACTAGGATATATAAAGTCCATGGGAATACCTCACATCTGAGAGCACATCTGGTTTGGTATTCTGGAGAGCACATTTTTATTTGTAACTGGATATTCTGTAGTGAAAGATTTACTGGGAGTGATGAATTACAAAGGTACAGAAGAACACATACAAGTGATAAAAAAAAATTTGTTCAGAATGCTCAAAATACTTTATGAGAAGTGACTACCTCATCTAATGTATTAAAACACATCCAAATAAAGTCATTCATTCTAGTAGTAGAGTGCTCACATTTGTGGAAGCTAAGCAAGATGATACTTTGACTACTACAGAAGGACCAACACAGATCCTTGCAAATATTCAAAAAAGATTCTGTTTCAGGGAAAGGAACTATTAATACTTCTGCCACCAAAAATCAAGGTATCTTTATCATCACTACAACACCTTTACACCAGGTCACAGTTTCTGGAAATGAGACAATGGAATAAATATTGCACAGATACTCTTTATGGTTCTTTTATACAATAGGGAGAAGAATATTTTAAGTATCTTTTTATTTATGTGCAAAAATTTTTGGATTGATGGGAACTCAGTTATACATGACACTGAAATGCTTTACTTTGTATTATATTCCATGATATATTAATAAGGGAAACTGGCACAGATATTACAGGTACTTTTAGTGTTGAAAGAAATTAAATTTTAGCAAGTTATATAAAGAGAGAATTGAATCTAAAAATGCAAATAGTAGTCTACCCAGATGCATTAGTCCTATGTGATTTAGTATAAAAATGAGAATATGTTGGAATTTATTATAAGATTCTTAAGAAAAATAGGTGGATTGAAGAAATCATGTTCCAGTTAAAAATTGTAATTTTCTTGATGACTGGACTTTTTATTATGTATACCTGATAAATAAAAATTCTAAGGAAATATTATATAGTATAGGCATCACTTAGCTTACCAATTTGTTATTTTGAAGCTAATTATTTTTAACAGTTAACTCTATGTATTCTAATACTAGTTTTGTAAAATTTTGAAAGCTGTATTTAAATTAGAACTCTAGGGATCCCCTTTTAAATCCCACTGACAAGCCACATTTAAGATTTAATTTGCTATAAAATTAACATTTAAAAACCAATAGCTTTTCTATGTACCAGTAGTGAAACCACTCAGAAAGAAGTCAGAAAATATTTCCCTTCAAAATAGCCTCAGAAAAAGTAAAATGCCCGGTAATAAACTTAACCAAGGAGGTGAAAGACCTCTACAGTGAAAATTCTGAAACACTGGAAAAAGAAACAGAACATGAAGATGAAAAGACCATGTTTATAGCCCACAGAATTAGTATTTTAGTATTACTCATATTAAGAATTAATGTTGTCCCAATATTAATTGACATTGTTTAAGTTAATATTGCTTAATTAATATTCTTAACTTACAGAATTAGTATTGTTAAAATGACCATAATACCAAAGCCATCTGCAGATTCAATGCAAATCCAATCAAAATGCCAATGGCACTCTACATAGAGTGAAAATGAACCTTAAAATTCATATGGAAGCACAAAAGACCCAGGAGAGCCAATGTAATCCTAAGCAAAAAAAGCAGTTAACAAAATTGGGTTCCAAAATATACTACAGAGTCATAGTGACAAAAACAGCATGGCCTTAGCATAGCAACATTCACACCTGTCAATGGAATAGAACAGAAGACATGGAAATAAACCATATAGTTATAGCCATCTGCCTATAACAAATGGGTCTGGGAGAACTAGAAATTCAGATGTAGAAGAGTGAAACTAAATCCTTCTCTCTCACACTGTACAAAAATCAATTTAAAATGGTTCAACGATCTAAATGTAAACTTGAAGTTTTGAGACTACTAAAAGAAAATGCATGGGAAATACTTTAACAGAAAGAACTGAAAAAGTTTAACACCACAAGAACAAACAAGTCCAATGAATAAATGGGCAAATGAACGGATCAGATAGTTCCTAAAAGAAGAAGTACAAATAGACCAATACTTACAATAAAAACTCTTCAATATCTTTAACCATAAGAAAAATGCAAATCAAAACTACATGCTCTTCCAATTTATCCCAATCAGATATGAAAAAAATAAAAAATATCATATGGTCCAGCTCCACCCCTTCTCAGAATATACCCAAAAGAAATAAAGTCAGCCATCTATGTTTCTCATGGCACTATTCGCAATAGCCAGTTATGGAATTAGCCCATGTGCCTATCAACAAACCAACAAATAAAGAAAATGTGATATATATTGAAGTATTATTCAGCTGTAAAGAAGAATGAAATTATGGCATTTGCAGGAAAATGGATGGAATTGGAGATCGTTGTGTTAAGTGAAATAAGAGATACATAAAAACAAGTTTTGCATGTTTTCTCTCATATGTGGAATCCAGGGGAGAACGATGACATGAAAGTAGAGGGAAGACTATTGGAGAAATGGGACAGGATCAGGGGAGGGAAAAGTGGAAGAGAGTCATGAAGTGTGGATATGGTGAAAGTATGTTGTTTCTTTACATGAAAATGTACAATAAAACCTATTCTTCTGTATAATCCATATTTGTTAATAAAGATTTAATTTACAAAAATGGCTCCTTGTTAATATTCTTTCAATAACATAGTCGGGTAATAAAACTAATATTTTCAAAAATTTAAAGTGTATAGATTGAAGAATTTGAGTGCTAAGAAAATTTTATCATAAATTGTCCCTTTGCGTAATATTGAGTGATCAAGAAGTTTTTTTGTTCTTTAAGTAGTTGGTCTGCATTTAAATATTAACGGTTTCCTTTTTTGTCTTCTTCCTTTAAAAATTTATATGTATCCTCTTCCAGGAAGATGGCAGAGTGGAGAGGAGAGTAAGAGCCTCTCTGAGATTTGTTGTCCAGACACTGGAATTTAGCAATTTAGGGAAAAGAAGGAAGGAAGAGTGTTCTCAGGACCCAGCAGTGAGCTGAAGCAAGAGTTGAAGCCCACAGGGAAAGCAAAAGGCGAGACCAGCCCAGAAGAAGAAGGTGACGGACAGACGGCGCTTTCTCCCAGAGCTCCCACTTGCAGCTCCGCTCAATCCCCACCTCGCACCCCTGCCTTGCAGCCCCAGCTTGCAGCCCCCGGGTCACACCCCCGGGTCATGGTCTGGGCTCACGGCCTTGGGTCACAGCCCGGCTTACAGCAGCAGCTTGCAGCTGGGGTCATAGCCCCAGCTCACAGCCCTGCACATCCCCAGTGTACAGGCCGGCTCACAGCCCCACCTCACGGCCCCAACTCTCTGCACGAGTGATGCAGTTTGAGCCTGCAGATGCACAGTGACTACTGGACACCCCAGAGACCTCACAGAAAGACACAAAAATGAAGCAGAGTGATGGAACACTGAAGACTGCAGTGGCTGGTGAGTTACCTGAGTCATCTGATTTCAGATGGCCCCCAGGAGAGGGTGGCAATCAGCCGATCTCCATCTTGGAAAGAGGCCGAGCTCAGAACTCAGAAAAGCTGCTAGCAGCCTTCCATGCTGGGGCAAGGCAGGGCAAGGTGGGGCAAAGCAGAGCAGAGTTCAAACTCAAGTTGGAAGGAGGAAAAGGAGCCAAGTTCAAACTGGCAGGGAACTGAGTCCAAGCTGGTAGAAGACAAACAATGTGTCTCCAGCTGAACAAACTGGATTTCAACCCCACAGCCAGTGATCAGGCTGAACGTCAATGGAACAGGTGAAGCCTTGCTATTGAACCCAGCTGGGAACACTCGCTATCCTGCCAAAATCTACTGCTGGGATTAATCAACAAGGATCTGGGTCTGTCTACTCTGTCTACCACTGACAGCAGAGACACACCTGGAAGTGGGCATTTTTTTTTTCTTTTTTAATTATTTTTTTTCCCTCTCTGCTCTTGTTTTTTTTTTTTTCTCTTTCTTGTTTTTATAGGAAAGTGACTTTCTAGTTTTTTGCTGTTAGTTTTTGTTTTGTCCTTGTTTTACTTCTTCCTTCTCTCTTTTCCTTCTGTTTCCTTTACCAGTTCCCCAAAGTTTGCATAATTTCCCCCTGCCTTCCAACCTTGATTCTCATCTCTTTCTCTTCTTCTATTTCTCTATCCTTTCCTGCTAATCTCTTTTGAATTTTCTCTGCTGAGAGTAGAATCACCATATTGAGGGCATATTTACTGCATACAAGTTTCTGGTTTATTTGAGATACTGTTATATAAGCACAAATCTAGTTCATAAAGTATAAGGTGGCAGATCAATAGTTACTACAGTTCGTTATTTTCTAGATGGTGTCCGATGCTATTATTGTTGCTGATTGTACTACTTTAGCCAAGGTGACAGAATTGTTCTACTCAGTTCTTCCTTGCATGCCAAGACTAAGATTGGCAGAGGGTCACAAATAACATTATAGGCCATGGTCAAAAAACTAAGGGCTGGCCAAATAGACAGCAACTTCTCAGCCCAATAAATTGAAGAGGCAAGATTTTGAAACAGACTCATAATACAAAAACCAGCTACACCTGTAAGACATCTCTGAGGAAGTAGTCACTTCCAAAAGGTTCTCAAAAGTAACAAAAAAAGCTACCTGCCACAGGCAATTCATAAGCATCAACCCAGGAACTAAACTAAAGAAGAAAAAATAGAAAATGAGAAGACACACAAATAAGATGCAACCCCATACCTCCAGCTCACCAAAAGCAAACCCAGGGGGTAATGAAATGGAACAATCTGAAAGCTTCCCACCCAGACTCATGGAAGCAGTAACAGCAGAAGTAACAAAGCAGATGAGTGAGGCTTAGAAAATATCAAAACAGAAATCATTTCCAGAGTGAAAGACATGATTAGTGACTCTAGAGAAGATACAGATTAAAAAAAAAAAAAAGAGTTTAGAAAAATGATGGAAACCATAAACGCCCAACACAGGAAAGAAATGGAATTCATGAAACAGATTCAAACAGATGTCCAAGAGATTAAAAATTCCATTGAAAATATTGGCACTAGAATGAAACAATGTGAAGAGAAAATCTCAGATATAGAAGACAAGATTGTGATTAATGATCAAGAAAAGAAAGAGTTCTTCAAAATGGTAAGGGACCATGAAAAATCAATACAACAGCTGCTAGATGACATGAAGAAAAATAACATAAGATTGATCAGAGTCAATGAAAAAACAGGAGATAGCACAAATCACATAAGAAACCTGTTCATAGAAAGGATGGCAGAAAACTTCCCAAGTATGGAAAAAGAACTGAACATACAGATAAGTGAGGCATACAGAACTACAATTAGCCGTGATCAACAAAAATCTACCCCAAGGCATATAATAGTCAAGTTTCCAGAAATTCAACACAAGAACAGAATATTGAAAGCAGTTACAGAAAAGAAACAAACAACCTATCAAGGAAAGCCCATCAGAATCACAGCAGACTTCTCAACAAACCCTCAAGTTAAGGAGAGCTTGGAGTGAAGTATTTCAAGCCCTAAAAGACAACAACTTTCAGCCCAGATTGACGTACCCTGCAAAACTGTCTTTCAAAATTGATGGAGAAGATACTTCCATGACAAAGAACACCTGAAGAGATTCATGACCACCAAACCAGCACTCCAAAATATTCTGAAGGACATTCTGGAAAGAGAAAATGAGGACTACAACTCCAGAAATCGCAACAGAATGAATCCTTCGGCCAAGGCAAGTAATTAAATAGAAGGCAAAACTAGGAAGCCAACAACAGGTAAATAATATGACAAGAATAAGTCGACATATGTCAGTTATAACCATCAATGTAAATGGTCTCAACTCGCCAATCAAAAGAAGCAGACTGGCAGAATGGGTCAAGAAACAAGACCCAGCAATATGCTGCGTACAAGAAATACATTTAATTCAAAAAGAAATTCATAGACTGAAAGTCAAAGGATGGAAAACAATATTTCGTGAGACAGGAACCCAGAAAAAAGCAGGGGTAGCCATTCCATTTGCAGACAGAGTGGATTTCAAGCCAAGACTCATTAAGAAAGACAAAGAAGGTCACTACATCTTGTAAAGGGAACAACCCAAGAAGAAGAGCTGACAATCATAAATATATATGCACCTAATACCAGTGTGCCTAATTACATACAACAAATATTGACAGACATGAAAAACCAAATAAGCACCAATACGATTGTAATGGGGGACTTCAATACCCCACTGTCACAAATAGACAGATCAACTAGACAAAAAGTCAACAGGGAAATATCAGAACTAAACCAAACTCTTGAACAAATGGACCTAGTAGATGTATACAGAATATTCCGCCCCACAACATCAGAATACACGTTCTTCTCAGCTCCACATGGGACTTTCTCCAAAAAAATTTATATGTATCCAATATATATAACTAACAGATGTGTTTTTCATTCTGCTATAATTTCTTTTTAGGCTATTGTTTATATTTTTAATTTAAAAAGTGTGCACAATAAAGTTATTGCTGTTCTTATAAGAGTTATTTGATTTCCCTAAATGTATACCTATAACTGCAGCAGCTCATCTATTTCAAAAGATTGTAATTATATTCGGTTTTAAGATTACCTCAAATTTAAAAGCTATCTTGGTACATATTTAAAGTGTAATAGTGTGATAGTTAACAAAACACTTCATTTTTTTTAAATGTTATTAGCTTAAATGAAATAGGCTACAGAATAATGCCTACATATACGCATTATATAAATAGGTATTCATCCATTCAACAGTACATATACACCAAATTTTTAGAATTCACAATGGAGAAAGGATTGTCTCTTCAATAAATGGGGTTGCCAAAACTATATATTCATAGGAAAAAGAATAAAATTGGAACTTTATCTCGTACATATACAAAAGTCAAGTCAAAATGACTTACATATAAAATTTGAAACAATAAGACTTCTAGAAGAAAATAGGGGGAAAGTTTTTTGACATGGGTCTAGGAAGTAACCTTCTGGATATGAACAAAAACAAAAATGACAATAGGACTACAGAAGACTAAAAGGTTTCTGTATAGCAATGGGAAAAAAATCAGCAAAACAAAGAGACAACCCCCAGAATGGGAGAAAATATTTACAAACCATACATCAGGCAAGGGGTTAATATCCAAAATATCAAACAACTCAATAGCAAGAAAAAAAATCAATTTAAAAATATACAAAGGAATTGAACAAACGTTTCTCAAGAGAAGAGATATACAAATACTTGATAAGCATGTAAAAAATGCCCAGAATCATTAATATCAGAGAAATTCAAAATCACAATCAGCTATTACATTACACCTGTTGTTATGCCAGTTACTAAGAAGGCAAAATACATGCTAGTGAGAAAATGGTAAAATGGATACTTTTGCACACTGTAGGAAATGTAAATTATGGAAAACATTATGGCGTATTCTCAAAATTTAAAAATAAAACCACCATGTGATCCATCAATCCCACTACTCAGCGTATATCCAAAGGAGATGAGCATGTCAAAGAGACATCCGCATTTCCACGGTCATTGCAGTGCCATTCACAATAGCTAAGAAATGGAAACAACCTAAATGTCCATCATCTGATTTGTGAATAAATAAAAGTGGTACATATGTGTTAGGGTTTGGATCTGGAACATCCCCCAAAAGTCTCATGTGTTCAGAGGTGGAGGTTTTAGAAGGTGATTGGATCATGGGGGCAAAATACTCCTTAATATTTTGATGAATTCCTGCCTAAGTATGCTGTTATGAGGTGGGGCCTGGTTGGAAGAGGAGTGTCACTACAATCAAGTCTTTGGAAGTTACATCTCCTTCCCCCGATCTCTTCTTACCCTGCTTCCTGGCTACCATGAGTTGAGCAGCTTTCTTCTGCCATTCCTTCCACCATGCCATTTTTGCCTTGGTGCCAGCCAATCATGAACAGAACCCACTGGAACTGTGACCCAAATAAATCTCTCCTCCTGTAAGTTGTGGATGTTGGGTATTTTGTACCAGTGATGGCAAAGTAACTAATACAATATACACAAGGAAATAGTGCAATAAAAAGAATAAAGTCCTGTCACTTGTGACAATGTGGATAGAACTGGAGACCATTATTCTAAGTGAAAAAAGCCAGGCACAGAGAGACAAGTACTGTGTAATCTCACTCATATGTAGAATCTAAACACATGATCATCTGTCTGTGAATAGTCTAGCAAGTTGCAGGATATTAGATCAATATTTAAAAACCAATTGTATTTCTATCTACTAACAACAAACTAGAAATTCAAATTAACTTCTTCACAGTTTCAGGTACAGTTTTAGTGCCTCTTATCTTCAGAAACCCCAATTCAGAAAATGAGCACTAATCAAAATGAAATTTATCTCCATACATTCTCCTCATTCTCACATTGGCACTCCTGGTATATATTCCATCACATACTTACACTAAAAGTACATATAAGTTCATACAAACAGAAACACAGAGTTGAGAAAGTTCTGGAAAGCTCTGACAGAATTTAAAATCAGTCACTCATTTTTTTCTACTGAACTGAAATCACATCAAATTGTTTTTCACTGGTTAAGGTAAGTGCTAACTTGACAATCTCCCCCAGAATAAAAGAAAAAGAAGGTGAGCTGGGCCATGGAGGCAAGTGAGAAATGAGAAATGGAAGAGAATTAGAAAAGCAAACAGAATGTTATCTGCTTCCTTTTATACTGTGCCTCAGAGAATTAAAAAGAATGTGAAACTAAAACAAGAGGTCGTGTCCCTTATGTCCATTCACCGTTATGCTGGACTAGTCCCCTGTAACTGCTAAGATGTGGCAGCCACAAACGGAGACAGAGCGATGCTGAAACTGGTAGGCCTGTGCAGGGAACCAGCCGACTACAGCCTCTGAAATGCCTTCAGGTACAAGGGGTGATTGAAAAATATAATCAATGTTTAAATTTAAAACTTTGTTACAGTAAAAGACATTGTCATAAGTAGGCCTCAAAATACTCCCCCTTGAACACACTTATCCCAACATTCTTGTCACTTTCTGAGGCAGTTCTGAAAGTTTTCTTTTGGGTCTTTATGAAAGTTTGGTCAAAAATACGGCGAGTGCTGCTGCTGAGTGCCATCCAAAAGAATAGCAGGTTCATAAAGACATTGTGGTGTATCCTCATCCACGTTATTCATCATATCTGGCACCACACAACTTCTGCCTCTTCCGTAAGGTCAAAATGAAATGACCATAAAAGGTAAATGTTTTGAATCTGTTCAGGACATCAAGGCAGCCAGGAGAGCACAGTTAAAGACCTGTGAACAAGGACTTCCAGAACTACTTCTCAAAGTGGCAAGAACAATAGGGTAAGAAAGTATGTTTGAAGTGAGAAGGAGTATTCTGAGGAGGGTTAACGGCAATGTGTCTTTTACTGAAATAAAATTTTTCTAAATTTAAATACATATCATATTTTGTGATCATACCTTGTACAATCTGAAAGTTAAACTGAGAAGTAATTACTAAAGAATTACAAGGTACGGTGGTAGTTATGGGTAGCATTAATTAAGAGCATCAGGCATTCATTTCTTCCACAAATGTACACTTGAATGCTTATTCTATGCTAAGCTTCGTGGTAACTGCTAGGTGAGAACCGTGCCATCAGGGAGCTTTACATGACAGTGAAAGGAGTTTAACAACAAAAATAAATGGATATAGAAGAGTGTGACAAGTGGTGAGAGTGAAATTATCCTAAATCAGTTTCAATGGAAAAGTTGGGATAGAATTGTTCTGTTGTATGTAGGGTGATCGGGGTGGGGGACTTTCCAACTAAGTGGCATTTGAACAGCAATGGACTCAATTCCGACCAATCCCTGCCCAGAACACTTAACTTGTATCCATGTTTAAACTTCCATCAGACTAACTTTAGGCCTTAGAGTCTTATATGTACCTTTCCCTAACTCTCCCTGTCGGAAGCATCCTGATTCTCCGTCAAGGTGAAGCCCTCCTTTGGTCGGCAAGGTCAATAACCTTAGTACACCCGATTAGCAAGTTGTGTGGGTGGGCTGTGGACAGGAAATCCCACAACTGAGGTTTCACATATAGATAGAATGGAGCACAGTGTGACTAGATGAGATCATCTAAAGATCAGTGCAGAAAAAGTAGCCCACAAAGGGAGTGCTGGAGCATTCTAGCATTTAGATGAACAGGAATCAGCAAGAGAGCTGGAAAAGAACTGGTCCGGAAGGTGGAAGGGGAAACAAGAGAGCATGCCTCAGAAGCTAAAGAGATTTTAATCAGCATTCTTCAGAAGGAACGGACTCTAAAATTGTAACAAGAATAGATTTGAGTACAAATGGATTGATTGTCTTGAAAATAGAAAAATTACATTCAGAAGTTCCTAAGGGGAACAAAATAAGAAAAGCTGAATAAGATGAACCACATACCTTTGATCTATGGCCCATGACACATAGAATGATCTGAAAAAAATATATAACCATATAGTTAAGTCTAGATAAAGAGATCAAATGTCAGAGCATATAGAAAGGCCCCTAAATCAAAAGATATTTGAGGCTCTGGTTCTCTACTGTCCCTTCCTACTATACATCTTCTCAGCTTCTACACATTCCTCTTATTCTTCTTTAACTTTATTCATCTTTCTCTTTAATCAGCCTTCTTTCTGCTCAGCATGATCTATTTCCATTCACTTTATGGAACTGTCAATGATAGAGTCAAATTTAAAATAGGTAGGCACAAAGCAAAGGTACAAATGTAAAACCAAAAGAAAACTCTTAAAAGACTGAAGGGCCTCTTCCTGAACACAGAAGACTTCTCCGTTGTTTGCCATGAGTGGATAACAAAGATTAAAAAGTCATGTGATGTTACGTGGAAAGGACTTCAGAGATCACCCAGTTTGAGGACATTTGTGCCATTTTAGAGAGGAAGAAAATGAATTGCAAAAATTATGTAACTTGCCAAAACTCATTGAGCCAATTGGTGACAGGTTCAGAAAAAGTCTCACTCCCAGCCTAATTTTTTTTCTGTAAACTGAAATAATATCATAATATTAATTTTAAATAAATTAGTAATAACACTCAATTTTCCTAGATCTTGCGGGTAACGCCTCCTTTCTTATATAAACAAAAAAACATATTGAGTTATATCTACCTGCTCAGTGTTTTGCCATGAATGTTTTCATCAGTCTAGGAATCAATTTCTTCCCATGTGAAAGTCAGGAAAGCATCTAATCCTTTTTTTCAGTATTTCCAGAATGTGAAAGGAATTTTGAATGAATACACATAATTTAAAAATCCAAGTCAAAAATTCAAGAAATAAAGCTAACAGATTGATATTCACTTATTAGGAAGGTGTTTGAAAGCAGTGAGTTACAGTCCTTAACCCATCTTTTAGTCATAAATAGCTAAGATTTTCCCAACTCCACATAACTTTATTTCAGGCACAACTGCAGTTTAAAACTATATGAAAATCGGGGCAAATGTTATCTTAAGTAATGTTGGAATGTTTATGTTTTAAAATAGTCACTTACAGTGGAATGGATCTCTTCATCTTGCCTTACACCAACTTGGTGACATATCTTTTAGCTTTTCCCTTTCTGAGTATCTTTTCCTGGCCTATCTTTAGGTCTATAAATTTTTCCTGGATTTCTAAACCATCATCAGAAAAGATTTCTCTTATTTTATTTTTATCAAATCTAGTTATCTTTCTGTTTGATATTTATAAAGCCACAAAAGGAGAAATGACAGACTTAATTTGAATGTGAAATTAATTAACATTTTAATAGTATATTTTTATACATTAGATTTTTCTCAAAATGATGTAATGCAACTTCTAATGTGCCACAAATTACATAAATACTTTTATGATAAATAACATGAAAAACAAAAGGAAAAAGATTTTTAAAACAATTTAAAAATGGAGCTGAGAATAAAGTGAGAGCACAAAGTACATGTAGTGAAATTAATATGGGCACAGGTGTAGCGCTGAGTTCTCACTATCAGAAAACAAATAGAAGTAGCAACATCGTTCACAGTGTCCATAGGAAGAAAAAAATCGCACAGCAGTTCCATGAAAGTATATGTGTTTGTAGTGCCAAGAGCAGAAAGAAATTTCTTTCACGGGTTTTCCTGAAATGGTCTATGAAGTATATGAACAACATCCTTAGCATTCTTATAACAAATAAAACCAAAGTCTAAATTTAACAGTTGATTTGTATAAGACCCTCAGTCAGCAGTTGAAGACTCAAATGCCAGTGCCGGAGAGGCAGGAACATTAACGTGTGAAGTGGCCTCGGGGTCGAAAATCACAGTGGGGCCCAGAAGTCCCATCCAGACAGAGCTGCAGCTCTTCAGTTATGAGCCACGTGTCTAACAGGAAGCCAGAAATCTGTACTGTTATAGAAAATCCTCTGACTTTTTTAAATGTAGAAGACTAATTCAAAGAAAAGTTGATATTTCCTAAGCCAATGAAAATACATCTTCAGATGGGATGTGGCCCGAGGAGAACTTATTGGGAACTTAGGAAATGTGTCCTGTTTGTCACTCTGTCTTTTCACATGTGCAGCTGAACTATAACCTCAGCTGTCCCCCTTCTGTGCTGTCTCTGGACTGTTCTTTCTAAGTGCTCAGACTTGTGGGTAACCTTCAAAGATCATTTCACCAACCAATTCTGCTAGACCTTTGCTGAGCCTACCGTATGTGACCAGCTCTTCTCTAAAGTACCACGATATTTGAACTCTAACCTTTTTATAGCAGTAAACACTCTATTAAGTTCAGCAATTATTTTTATGCATAATTTTTCTCTCCAATTAAATGGCCATGAGTGCACACGAAAGTTGGATTCAACTTTGAATACTCCATAGCAAACTACTCAGTCTTCTCATCCAATTAACACTGATTTATTTAAAAATCAATCTTAAGAAGATTTTTAATTGGAAGAAGATTGGAAGAATTAACATAGTTAGCTATACCCACCACAGTTCAGACTGTTGTATTAAATACAGTACTTGGAAATCAGATGTTAGACATATGGCTTTCTTTTCCCCTTCACAGTTTGTATACATATTTTAGACAGGGAACTTTCTAGCATAACATCAATTTCCTTAGCACTGAGTTCTTTATTTTCCCATGAAATGAAGGTTTGCACTCCCTCAAGCACATCCTTAAAATATCTTGACTCTGCATGCAATGGTGAGATTGTTTTATAAACCAATTTTAGGCCTGTGATATATTTGTGCCATTTGTCTGCAAATACAATATTTTCAAACTGGCATAAGTTGACCTGAATATTTTCACAAACTGAGCGGTAACATCATTTTAAATTTACTCAGTAACTATTTTAAAGTCCCGAATATTTTCCTAAATTAGTTTAGTTTATATTGAAATATACTTTACAAAAGATTCATATGTTTTAATTCAGAGATTAAGAAAATAGATTTTCTAAAGGCCCCTCTTACAACCTGGGTTCCCTGGCAGCCACACACGTTGGTGATATCAACCTGTATGTTCATTTATCAACTACCCTACTCAGCCATCACCCTTCTCAGAAGATTCAGAATATATTTCTAATCTGCAATCAAAGTTAACTATAATTTAAACTTTAGGAAAAAGGAAGAAAAATGAAAAGAGTACAGTCTCCAGAATGCTGCAGATATTGGACTCTCCTGTCCCTCCAGCTGGAGAGCAGGAGGGCAGAGTTCCCTGAAGGTGCCATTAAAAAGTAGGGATTTGAGCACAAATGAAATATCACTGGCAGTAAGGAGACTTTGGTTGATATTTAAATTTCAGTAGCTGAAGTTCAAACTGGCATTTTCACAATTTAAGCTGCATATTTAAGAAGAAAAAAGAGAAGAAAAAGCAAAGTGCTGAAAATTGAAATCCTCCCATGAAGAGTCATTCTATTTGAAAAATTAGAGACTTGTCAAAGAACATCCACAACATTTACAAAAATGTGGGGACGGAGCAAATTAAATGACAAAACCTGTGAGAAGTTTTTGGTCCTTCCTACTAAGTGGAATAGACATACAAATGGGCTGTCATGTACTTTTCAAGCTAAAGACTTGCCTAAAGAGCTTTAAGTCTAAATCTAAATCTCTGTGTGAAGGAGTTAATAACAACTCTGATATAACAGGCTTGCACAGTCTTTAGAAGTGGCTAACAACAGCATGTGTAACCTGTTGATGGTTGTACACTTCAAACCCTTTCTACTTGTATTTACGCTTTCAGTAGAACTGTAAGTACCTCGCAGTCTCTCTCTAAGAAGTCAACTGCCAGGCCATAGATACTGGGAATAGAAATACAAGTTTATACAATTTTAGTTGGACACTTAATCAAGACCACCAGTAGACATTTAATTGTCTTTCATCTATAACCTCCTTCTAATAAATACAATGTGCAATATCTGTACATTTTAAAAGTTAAAATGATGTTGGTGTCACCAAGTATCATAATCAGAGAGAAAATAAACACAACTTTGTGATGAGTTTCTTCGGTGAAGCAATAAAAATCCCATGCGATGGGAGGCTAAAACCTTGAAAGAAAATGTCAAGTTGAGAAATGCTTTGACATAAAGCTAATGCACAAATAAAAGGGAAGAATACTTGGGGAGAGGAAACAATTGAAAGAAAAACAATTTATGTGTAATATAGAAGCTTCTGTACACATTTAAGGCATAACGGGGCTGGTAAAGGTTTCAGAAAATGATGAAATATTTTGTTGATCTCATAGAGAAGAAAGAAAACCTCACTGAAAAATCACCATTCAGAATGTCATATTCAGACCAGCTCCAGAACTCTATGCTACATGGAACCCTTTAGAAAATTCCAGTCTGTAGTGTGGGAGGCAGCACAGCGACCCCTGCAAAATGACCACGTTTAAGAGCCAGCAGATACGTTACCTTAAGTACCCAAAGAGATTTCACCAATATGATTAAATTAAGGGCCTGGAGATGGGTAGATAGTCTGCATTATCTGGGCAGGCTCAGTCTACTCATATGAGTCACAGCATAAGTAATACTAATATTTAGATTTAATGATACATTTGAGAAACCAAGTAGTATATAGTTCTTAGGAACTCAGACTGAAATCTGACACCTGGGTTCACAGTTCCTCTTACTAATTGCTCTACATAGGCAAGTCTTTTAACCTCAGTAAACTGAGATGAGGTGATAGCAAAGCTACCCGGCAGAGTTGTGAGAACCTATTTAACCCACATAAAATACTAAGAATAGCCGGTCATAGTGATGCATGCCTGTACTATAGCACTCAGAAGGCTGTGGCAGGAAGATCATGAGTTCCAGGCCACCCTGGGCTATACACTAAGATCCTCGGGGGGGGGGGGACCCACTGCAGATAATGCTTGGTCAGCACTAAATGCTCACTAAATGTTGGCCATGACTTGAGAGAGGACTCATTCTGCTCACTCAGACCTTGTATCACTGGGGTCTGATCCACTTTTGACTCTGCTTTGGCTAATGTTTGAATGATGCTCCCTAGACATCTGAACATACTATTTTTACATTTCAAATATGTTCCATGAAATACAATAAAGATTTTTGTGTTCTTCCCATTGGCTTCTAAACTGCTTGATCAATGACTGGTATCAAGCATGCAGACCATAAAATCTTTACAGTTGTTTAACATGGTCACTGTTTCTCTGCTGGTGTACACTGGATTATCCAAAGCCACAGGAAAATAGAACATAAAATACCAATTTAAAAACTCCCTTTTTATTCTCTTGGGCTCCCTGCTGATTTCTCCCCTCATCTGCTGGCTAAGCTAAAAGGGCACAGATAAAACTGCAGAAACTGCTACACACACACGCGCGCGCGCACACACACACACACACACACACACCACATTTCAAACTAACTGAAATAAAATGAGATTTTTATGACTTGATATTAGATCCTAAGTTCAGAGAAGATATAAATGAATCAGTATTAATCCTTTGGCCTTTACTGATCTTCAGGAATTTGAAGATGAATGGATATTTGAGCATGGATTTTGGAAAAATAAGGTATTTCTTGGCAGATATCTCAACATGCCACCTTGAATTTTAACGGTATCATTCAACCAGTTTGACTATAGAATGGAGAGACCTGAAGATCAAGAGCTTAGAAACTCCCCTGGCCTATTTCCTCCCATAAGAGTTGGCTAAGGGGCAGAACCCATAGACATGCTCTTTGGTGCTGGGTAGTAAGAAAAGAGCATAAAGAAATGGCAGTATGACAAAACCAACAGAAAGACGTAAGGAAATAAAGTTCCTCTGCACTATCTGGGTCTGGTTTCTTTCTCCATTCCAAGAGGAGAAAGGATTCAGAAGTTTTGTTTTCTTGGATGTGTTGGGGGGGTCAATGAATCCTCTTCAAAAGGTAACTAAAAGCATGAATAAGGAAGTACTCAACCCCACAAGAAGGTAAAGCAATTACACCCCTGGTTGTAGCATAGACTTTTTCTAGAAGCATAAGGAATAAGGGCAACTAGGCATCTCACAACAGAAGTGCCTATGAATAAGGTAACCAAGACAGTCAACTTTCAAGAAACTAGTGGTGTGATATCTAAAAACTAAGGTAGGACTTGATAGTCCACCCAGCCAGTCCTCCTTTGCAGTTCTCCTAACACTGAGGGGCAGTGAAGCAGGAGAGAGAGGCTGGGAGACAACATCCAACTGAACAGTGCTGAGAACAAAACAGTGACTGAGCCATCTACACTCAAACTGGGCTACAAAAGCATACTTGAATCTGAGGGGCTTCTGAACAGCTAAGTTTTAACTGGAAGTGATTCAAATACGTAGAAATAAAAAATTTATCTGCTGATAAACAGTAATAAAGAAGTCAAGGAAAAAAATATTAATGGAAAAAAATAGAGTTTTAATTTGCATACATCTCATATGAACCACAAAATTTATATATGACACTATTGAATTGTAAACTTTATTTTCCAAACAAGAGGCCAAAATTTGGGGTAAAGTCATGTAAGTTAGTTCAACTAGGCCAAATTTAAGTACTTTCCACTTAGAATCGTGATCAAGTCATGATTCTGATTTTCTCATGTGTAAAATTAGGAAGTTGGATATAATGTTCTAAATTCTCTTCCAATTCAATAATTTAATGCCAAGGTAAAAAATTCCTTTCAAGCCTTTGCTTAGAGTCATGTGCATAATTAAATCACTTAAGAAACATAGGACTAGCTTTCCTCTGGGAAATGCAACTATACCAAGATTCAAAAACGTCCAGGCACTTAATATTTCACTTGAAACTGTTTGGGAGGTGAACAGCTTTCCACGCCATGCCCTTCCACTACAACACTTCACCTCCCCACAGGCCTAGAAACAATGGAGTCACGTGATGATGGACTGAAACCTCTGAAACTGTGAGCAGAAATAAATCTTTCCTCCTTTAAGTTGTAATCTTCAGGTATTTTGTCACAGAGCAAAAAGCTGACTAATACACTTACCAATCTTTCTTTGAACCACAGTAAATTAATAAATCAGACAAGATAATTGAACCCTCACCAATGAGACTCTCAAAAAATAAATTAAACTGTAGCATGCAATTAACCAGCTTCCAAAATGGAACATAATGTTAAAACTAGATTTATTCCTTACATAGTACTTTCCTCCTATAATTTAAAGTTTCCTCTAGACAAATAAAAGATGTGTTTATTTTGCTTAATAAGACTTCCTAGAATAGTAGCATTTCCAGGATTAGCAAATTGGAGAACTCTATAAATCCCCAAAGCAGCTCCCCTACCAGTCTTTAAAATCAAGAGATTCTAAGTCTCTTTTGAATCTCACAGGATGTGATTCCTGGTGATTTACAGTAAATCTCAATGGAACTAGGAAGTGTTAATGCATTTTCTTTGATAAGAACTTCCTAAGATTGTGCAGCTATCACATTTTCTGATATATGACTCTGTTCACATCTACTGTAGGGTTCGGAGAAGTGGCGGGTGTTGGTAATATTGTAAAGTGTTCTCGAAGCAATAGAAAAGCAGAAAAAAGTCATAATTTTCTATGGGGATAATTTCTGTGCCACACTGACACTTTTAAATGTTTTCAATAGCATTGATTTATTAGAAAGCTTAGAAAGGTAGTGCTTAGAACCAGTTTTCCCCATAAAATCTCAGTGACAGAGAATGACTTTTACATCTTTCAAACTGTCCATTGTGAAAGATTTTTTTCATTATGATGAAGGTGTTTAGAGGTTTTTGATTTAATGTAGAATGATAACTCCCTTGAGTGTCAGACTTCAGGAAAGAACAAACAATGAAACACACTCGTCCCCTGAGTAAGCTCAATAATGGAATACGTTTGACTATCCATGGCAACAAAGTACTTCCCTGACTTGCTTGAGCTCTGTAATGAGAAATTCCAATTCTATTAAATTAAAATTTATTTATAAATACATTGCTTTGTATATTGAACTTGTATTTTCAAAACAAGAGAAGCTGCAGCTCTCTTGGTAAATCATTTGGTAAGTTTTCTCTTTTAACTATTGGAATAAGCAAACACAAGTCCACCCAGAAGTTTAACAGTCTGTAAGATACTTTGGTGAGGTAATTTTGGGGTGCTTGTCATGTTTTAAGAACATGAACGTGGGCAAGTGAAAAATGAACGCTAAGGATGCCAAAAGATCTTAGAGACAGATGTGTTAATAAGTGATTTAATTTTTCCAATTAAATTGAGAAGCTTCACAAACACAACTAAAAACAAAGAAATGCCTTTAAAATTACCAATTTAGAGTGATTTTTCCACTGCCTTAACATCTGCTTCTAAGAGAACCTTCTAGCCCCCTTGTCTGAGCGCTTGTTCCCAAAGGCCCTGGTAAGTAGGAATTAAACCCGGAAAGAGTAGCAGCCATCCTTGTTTGTCCTGTATAAGGGGTTTTCTGGGGTGCCACACTTTCATTACTGAAACCATGAGGAAAAACACTTAGACTGAACTCCTCCTAGGCTGAACCACTTGGGAAACCTCTTACAGAGGTTCGCTACCTTCAGTATGCCTCAGACGCTCCCCAAGGAGTTGTCAAAAACTCAGACTTCCGGGCCCCAATTCCAGAATTTTCTATTCAGAAGATCTAAGGTAAGTCCAAGAATTTGCATTTCTAACAAAACACTATCAGTCCAAGGTCACACTTTGAGAAGCTATGGATATATGCCAGCACTCTCCTGGCCATAAGAGTGCACAGCTCATCCAAACCAACCTCATTAGGTCATCTCTCAAGGGAGCTGGACCCTGGAGCTAACAGTGTTGTATCAATCACCTTGGTCATGCACAGGAGCCTATATCTGACTTCAGGTGCATGGTGGAAAGGGAATACTGGGGATTGTCTTGATAGGTAATTATTTCCAGTTCCTAATTTCAGTCCTTCAGTGAAGCTGAGCTGTACCTTCAGCCTTTAGTTCTATGATGTTCTCTCATTATCTACTGATAAATTACTGTGGATTTCAGCTACTCTGAGTGGCCTGTGTTTCATAAGCCAACATAACCCTGCAAGGTCAAAGTGTTCCAAACACAATAAATGGAGAAAATAATCTAAACTCAATAAAATACTTTATTGACTCTGAGTAAATTTTAGTTTCTTCCACAAAGTTTGAAATATCAGAAATTATTCTATAATCATATTACAGAGCTCAAAATTTTGGTGCATTTCTTATATGAATACCCCATTTAAAAAATAAAAAAGTCTGTAAGAAGAGAAGAAAAATAAAAAGAAAAGTTCAGCTTTGTTCAGAACACCCAAAAAAGGAAATTTCATGAGATTAAAAATTTTTGAATAAATGATTGATTAGAAAATTGGATTTTCATTATACGGAAATTTACAAGCAATTCTCACAAATAAAATTGAAAATGTCATGTGGATCAAAGGAACAGAATGGAGGATGCAAGGTTTAGGATGTAGAAACAATCCCAGATATATGCAGTTATCTGATCTTTGACAAACAGGCCAAAAACATAAATTGGAGGAAAGACAGCCTCTTTAGCAAATAGTAGGAAAACTGCCATCCATACACAGAAGATAGAAGCTAGACCCATGTCTCTCACCGTGTACAACATTAAAATCCAAATGGATCAAATATCTAAGTATTAAAAACATTTAACCTAATGGCAAATGGGTGAAACTCTTGACGTTATGGTGTAGGGAAGGACTTTGTCAACAGAATTCCGATTGCAAAAGAAATAATAGCAGGAGTCAACAAATGGAATTTATTCAAATGAAAGTTTCTGCACAGTAAAGGAAAGAACCAAGAGAGTGAAGAGACAACATACAGAAGGGGAAAAAATGTTTGCCTGCTACCCCTCGGACAGAGGACAAATATCCAGAAGATATAAAGAGCTCAAAAAATTAGACCTCCCCAAAATAAAACAGCCAATCAAAGAAATGAACAACTGAAACAAACAGACACTTCTCGGAAGAAATACAAATGGCCAGTAAAATACACATAAAAAATATTTCCCTCTCTTCGATCACCACAAAATTGCCATCCTGTTTTTAAACATTCTTAAAGATGATTTCAAATATCTCCCAATAAAGCTTTTCTAATACTTGAAAGAATTCATTGAGGAGCGATATCTTCATCACTTTTCTAAACCCATGTGCTTCATTTTAGTTATTTCTTTTAGTTTAGGAACGACTGAGCAGAGCACTGAACAACAAAGCATGCCATTGAAAGCCACTGTTAATGTAGTTTTTTGAGATTTCCTTCGATCCTGTACTCTTGCAATCCCCTAAAACTACCTCATGTGTGTGTTTGTTATTCAATCCAAACCTACCAGTTGCTGGACTTCTTTACTGAATAGCACTTAGTGATCTAGTCTCTTAAATACAGTGTTTTCTGTTATACGTTCCCTAGTTTGCTCTCTTTACATATTCAGTATCTTTGTAAAATGCTTCTCCTTGAGTGTGACCACTAGCTCATCCTTTCAAACTACTCTGCCTACTTTAGCTTCACGGCTTATACCCACACGGTTTAGCTGAGTGATTTTGAATCCCTATTTTTCATCTAACTGAATGCCTACCATCCCTCATTCTCACTCCCAAGCCATTTAAACCTTAACAGATGTTTCCTTTCTTTCAGATAAATATAATTTTCAAAAGTTCTCAACTTCCAATTGCTTCCTAATATTTTCTCTGGATCCACACCCGACTCAGGGTATCAAGACTCACAAATAACAATACACAAACACAATGAATGTTATCAGATGCACTTAGAGTACTTAGAGAATGATTGCACTACTTCGTCATTTAAACTATACTCTCCGCTTTAGCCCTCTGCTTCTCCCTTTGAGCAGTATTTATCAGAGAAATCTTCATCCAGTTTCATTACATCCTTGTTAGTATGTGTCTGTTATCTCCTTGCTGCCAAATCAAGAGTAAAGGTTCTTTTTGTTTTATGATCCCTGTGGGCAAATGTCATTCTTGGCTGAACACATCCAGTGCCCATAAGGTTCTAATAGTTGAAGTGCTTAAAGCACCTGCCATCCATCAAGGTTTATGATGCAGTTACCAATAGCTACCCAAGCCCTATGCATTCCTGATCAGCTGAGATCTCTTCAGAGAGAGAGAGAGAGCTCTGCCATGGAATTATTCACATGAATTCAGGTCCAATTAAACAATTAAAATCAAGCAAGCAATA
The DNA here is from genome assembly GCA_004026905.1 of Hystrix cristata. NCBI lineage: Eukaryota > Metazoa > Chordata > Mammalia > Rodentia > Hystricidae > Hystrix > Hystrix cristata. The sequence goes on from PVJO010004367.1 coordinate 77,814, forward strand.
CTTCAAAACATAAGACGACAAACAGAGCTACCAAGATAAGCTGCAGCCAAATCAAGGCCACATTGGCTTGACATAGATGGACAGAAATGAGTGCACATCACCTCTCTTTCATGCTGCATCGTGTCAGCAGATGGCAAGGCAAACAATTTTCGAGACTTGCTTGGAGATAGCCTTTGAAAAAAAGTACTGGAGTACATAAATTTTAATCAAAAGTTACTGCGGAAGCCCTTTTTTTCTTTCCCCAAAGAAAGTTTGCTTCTAAATAACAATACTAGAGTTGTATTTTATACCAAAAATTTCATCGAAGAGGCACATAATGCTCTATAAATGTATTAATCTTCACAACCTTCCTGTAAAGCACAGGGGTAGCAAACTCCCCAGATGTGCATATTGAATTTTTAAAAAGCAGTTTAAGTTGAATCAATAGTCTATTCAGAAAGGAAGGTTAAAAAGGTAGGCCTTGCACAGTGTGTTAATAATCAAAGTCCACTAGGAATTTATTAGGCTGCAACAAAAGGAAAGAAAAGAAAAAAATAAGCTTTTATACATTGCCGAGGTAGCTTGTATTAAATGTTACCTTCCATATTTTCAATGGCATTGAGGAATAGAGAGTAGTTTTAATGTTACTAACTTCGGCATGTTTCTATTTCAGTTTGCAAATAGAAACTGAGCATTGCACAACCCTAAAGTGACTCCCAAGTTAGAAAATCTGAATCAACGACTTCATTATGTGAAGTGACTTCATTATTGTTTCAATAACAAATTCTTATAGAAATTTTGATTTGAACTATTAAAAATATCAGACATTCCAATGCACTAATGTACATTTGATATAGTTAGGCAATACATATCAGGAATCATTAAAATGTTCATTCTGTCCCAGTAATTCCACTTCTGGGGATTATTTCTATCCCTAATGGAAAAATGCAAAATTCAAATAAAGATTCATGATATACTTTGCAGCATTTGATATAATAAGTAAATTGAAAATATTTAAAATAACTAAATGGAAAGATCAAATATTACAAACCAGTGGTTTTTTAAATTTACCACTACTATACATCTATGTTCCAGCCACAGCAATGTGAAGAAAAACAAGACACACTGTTCTCAGTATCCCTGTCTTACTATGAAGTGTAGTACTGAGAAGAGAAAAAACATGCAAAACACACGATACTAAATTCCCCGAGAAGGGGTGTGCATGGTAAAATGACGGATACTTACATAGGAAAGAATGCTCAAATTTATAGTGGGGAAAATGAATGTTGGGGAAATTCCCACAGAGTGGACCATTAAGTCATGAAATTTAAGTAGTATTTGGCAAATGGATTGCAGATCATTACCAGTGGTGAAAAAGGACAGAGTACTGGAAGTCTGTAGTACTGGAGCCAATAACATCAAAAGACTAAACTGAGACAGTAGCTTTGGAAAGGAGCAGAAACCAAAAGACATTCTCTTTCAGGACTTTATGGCTTACTGAACAGAAAGGATGTGGTCAGTGGGATGAAGCAGTAAAGAGGAATCCTTAAATTCTGATTTTGGAACCAAAGTAATGAAAGAAAGAATCTAAGAGAAAACAAACAGAGATATGGAAGAGTAGTGGAATTTAGACTTAAAGAGCTGGGATTGGTGAGGAGCATCTAAGTGATCATGGCAAGTGGAAGTCACACCTGAGTTTGAACTGAGAGTGACGGACACGCAAGTTATGGCACCCCCACTGCAGAGGATGAGAGTGTGAAGTTTGAAAGAAGAAGCAAGGACACAGCCTGGAAGTCACCAGAACAAGGAAGCAGGCATAGGAAGACTAAGTATCCAACACAAAATGTTTTCTAACAAGGTCAAGATGAGAAACCAGTGCATCGAGCAGCCAGGCCATCAGCAAAGCAGTATTCCAGAGCAGACTGCACACAGATAGAGGCAGAAGTCTGACTAGAACGGTTTTAAAGGTGAATAAGAGATAGACTCCCACAGAACAGAGAAAAACAGTAAAAGGGAGTGGAGAATAGGATCGAAAATGTGTTTAAAACAAGTGAGACTCTGGCATACTTCCAGAAAACAAAGACTGAGCTGACTGAGAGGAAAAGATTAAAATTATAAAAGAAAAAAAGGAAACAAAAATCAACATTATGGAGATTTTTCAAAGCTTTTGACAAAAGTCATGTTTTTGTAGGGACAAAAAAAAAATTAAGTGACACTTTAAAAAGTTTTAAGTAAGATTATAAAATACTTAACATCACCTAAGTGAAAAGTGAAATGTATATTACTGAATGTGTATTATGTCAACTTTGTATTTTCTGAAAGAAAGGCTGAATGGAAATATATAAAAAGGTTGATGATGAGTAATTTTGAAGAACGCAATTTGTTTGATTAAATTTTCCAGAATAAGAGTAAATTAATTTTATAGGAGTTTTTATAAATTTTTTAAAAGAAAATTTAAAAGGAAAGGAAAAAAGATGGAATGAGAAAAGAGAAAAAGAAGAGGAGAAGAGAGAAGGAAGGTTCAATTATCTATAAGGTATGATGAAAAGCGATGGTGAATAAATGTATCGCAGTAAAAGACACATTGCCATTAATTCCCCTCAAAACACTTCTCACTTTGAAGACATTTATCCCACCATTCTTGACACTTTCTGGAGCCATTCTGGAAGCCCTCTTTCTTGTGTCTTTAGCTATGCTGTCATGGCTGTCTCGATGTCCTGAATAAATTTAAAATTTCTACCTTTCATGGACTTTGGGAAAGAGAAAGAGATGTCACACCATGCCAGACCCAGTGAAAAGCTGGGGACACAGCTTAACGTTTTCACAGGAATGCTTTTTTATCAGATGGCTCACACCAGCAGCCACATTTTTGGTCACCACCACCCCCCAAGACATCCATAAGACAGGACTTCCAGAACTGCCCCATAAAGTGGCATGAACGATAAAATATGGGTGTTCAAAGGGAAGGGAATATTTTCAGGAGGTTTGATGGCAACATGTCTTTCACTGTAATAAATTTTTAAAATTAAATATTCATTCTGTATTTTGATCACATCTCTCTTATACAATAAAACTTAGAATCATGGATCAAATAAGCACAACACATAGAACCATGCACGAGATCCAGATAACAGCAAATTCTAAACATTTTAGAAATCATGTTTGATAGTATTTTACATATAATGAGCTTCATTTATGGTTGAACTCTTAAATATACAAAAAGTCTTTTTTAATGTCTAAAAGAAGATTGTTGCATCATCACAAGTTATGATATTCGCTACCTCAGAAATGTCTGTTTATTCAGGCTGATGTTAAACAATGTGAATGAAAAACACCTCACTGTGGGAAAGAAAAATCAAAACTTCCATTGTTGGAAAAGAAAAATTTGGACAGTGTGGCATTTGCAGGCTAAATATGCTATTGATTATGAACCTCACCTGAAAGAAAATGTGATACCCATGAATAAATAATAAAACTATCTTGAATTTGGCATTTTTTCTACTCAGGAACTTTTTTTGAAATCTGTCAATACATTTATAGAGCTGACATTTTGTAAACCTAGAAAATTAGAAATCATCGATCTAGCCATATCATTACACATTGATCAGCATGTTCTATGCCAGGAGTTTCACTTGTTTCTTTTTTATAAATCCTTTGACATAAACAAGGCCACACTACATAGTCAATGCCCCAAAAGCCTTCACTGTGAAGCCTGTAAATAGAGAGAGCATCCCCAGCAAAATGTACCCAAAACAAGGCTTCTTTATACCTGGTTGAGCCAACCGCAGTTCTGTTGCCTTCCAGGGTTATAGAAATATATTTCATTTTTATTATTTAGCACTGCAGCACAATGGAAACTTGGAGCTGCAATCAACATCATTTGATTTTCCTTGAGCACATTTAAAATTGGGATGGAAAAATCACACTCAACTTAATATTTCACCATTTGTTTGGACTGTTCTCATTTTTCCTTTAGGGAAGAAAAAAAGAAAAGTTATATATTCAAATAATTGCAGCAATATCTTTAAAAAGTGAAGTCACTGAAACAAAGCTGTTTATTATTCTGTTCAATGTTTTAAGTTTATGCAGCTTTCTTGAAGTGTAGCAACATGCTTTTTTTTTTAATTAGGTATCACACTTGCATATACTTCTTTAATCAACATGACCATGTAGTCAGTCCTAAGTGAGAAAAATACTGAAGAAATATACATATGTTTACTCTGTGACTGCTACAGAAGTCTGAAGTTGAAACTGAATTATTTAAAATATATTTGGTTTAAAACAAGCCCAGGAAACATTTGTTTACAACCAGAATATTACTTAAACTTATCTTACTATTTGAAGAAATGCCCTGATCTGCCACATTTGTATAAATGCTACAATAAAAATTTATCAGAAATTTCGATTCTGTGATAGAGAATCTCTGAGCTTCTTCAAATTGACATTAAAAATACAAGAAAATCATGTTTCTGGAAACTGGACAGGATTTTAGCATACAGTTTAAAGGCCCATAACTAAATGAATAATAAAATCTGTTGCTGACTTCAGTACCTTTAATATAAAAGGTGCTTTCTCTGGGCAATCAATAAGGCACATTAATCCTGTCCACATGAGCGCCAGAAGTTTTCCTGCAACCAAGAAGTGAAAAGAAATATACATCTTCATAATTATATTGACTGTGATTCCCCAAGAAATAATATAATAAGTTTGTAATATAGAAAAGAATTCTAGATCTTATTATTTGGAACATGTATTGGAGGTGAGAGAGAAGAAAAAGTTAATTTAAATAAATGAACAGGCTAGTGGTTGTTTTTTCTTACTAAATGTCTAGTATTGTAGTCAACGAAAAAGTTTTTTTAAAGAATATCTGGGCTACATAGTCCCCTAAACATATTTGCCTAGCATTAATCTTCTTGGAGAACCAAAGGTAATGTTAAAGTTTTCTCTTTTTTTTTTCACTTATTTTATTTTAATGGTACATTTTAGATGTACATAGTAATAACATTCATCATAGGGGATTTGTACGTGTACATGACATACCTTGTTGCTTCTTTTTTTTCCATTCCCTTCCCCTCCCCTCCCCCCTCCTCCCTCCTTATTTACAAAAACTTTGTTTCCATTTTTTCCTTCCGTTTCTTATTTCTCTTGTCCTCTGTTTCTTTCCTTCTCCCCCTCCCTTGTTCCCCTTCCCATTTGGACATTTTTTTCCCTTTCCCAATATAATATATTTTATCCTTTATTTACACTTTCAGTTTCTCACACCAGATTGTTTCATGTGTTATTTAAACATGTGTGTCCAATTTATTTCACTTAAGAGTATGGTCTCAAGATACATCCATCTACCTAGAAATATCTCAAGCTTATCATTCTTTATGGCAGAGTAGTACTCCACTATATAGAAGAAAACACATTTTCTTTACCCATTCCACTGTCGATGGGCATTTGGGAGAAAAAGGAACCCTTCTCCACTGTTGATGGGAATGTAGACTGGTACAACCGCTATGGAAATCAGTGTGGAGATTCCTCAGGGAACCAGGACTAGAGATTCCACTTGACCCAGCTATTCCCCTTCTTGGTATCTTCCCAAAAGAATTAAAAGCATCATATCACAGCAATATAGGAACACCCATGTTTACAGCGGCGCAGTTTGTAATAGCTAAATCTTGGAAACAGCTTAAAATTTTCTTTTTAAAGGAAATGTTTTTATTTATATATCTCTGATTGTAGAATATCGGACATATTTAGATAATGGAAGAACACCTTTTCTTTCTGCTTCTTTATTGTACCTTTGAAACTAGCCATTATTGATCCTAAATAGGCTTCTATTCCTGTGATAGGCCATGCTCTATTTGTCCTTAAATTCTATATCAATGCCCACCGTAATATAACATTTTTGTATGATTTTCTTCCCACATCAACTTTTCAACCTCAACCTCCATTAAAAAGCAAACTAAGGGGGTTGGAGGTTTAGCTCAGTGATAGAGTGCTCGCCTTGCAAGCACAAGGCCCTGAGTTTCATCCCCAGCACCGTCCCTCCAAAAAAAACTTGAAAAAAAAAAACCAGAGGGGGCTTAGAGTGCAGCCCAGTGATAAAGAGTTTACCTAACATGTACAAGGCACTGGATTCAATCCCCCACATCACAAGCAAAATAAAATGAAAAGTAAACTAATTTTGCTTTCTTTGCATAAACTTTTCCCCAATAAATCAAGGCAGCATTAATTCCCCCTTCTGGCCTCCTTCAGCAATCTTCTATGTACCATATACATTGGGCAATATATTGTGCTATCTTATACTCTTCAAACTCAAATATGTGGATATAAGATTACTCATTTTTTGAAAGCCGAGCCTCTTATATTCACCTGTGTAATGTTTTAATGCTGCCTTTTTCAAATTGAGGCAATACAAAATATATGGTTATAATTAGTTTTAAAGCAAAATTTGTCTTCTTATTTATACAAAAGAAATACACACGTTGTAAGAAACTCAGGAAACCTCTAGAGTATAAAGAAAATATCCTGTAATTTTATCATACTGTTTTAGTTACTTTTCTCTCATTTCTGGGACAGAATACCCGACACCCAAAGTTAGGGGAAGAAAGGTTTATTAGCTCACAGTCTGCAGAGGTTTCAGTCTATAGTCCGCTGGGTCCGAGGCAGGGCGGCATGGCAGATGGGCAGCAAAGTAAGTGAGGAATGCAAGGAATGTAGGCGAGGAAATGCAAGCAAGCAGCTAATTAGCTTCTTCCTGTATTTTATATCTTATCTAGGCTACCTGTCCTTAGGGCGGGCAGCACCCCCACCCTTAATCCTAATATCCTTAATTTTAGTGTCACATCCTTGATCCCAGCAGAACCACGCCAAACCGATCAATGGATTAATTTAGTAACCACACACTCTAGATCCAGCTATCTCTTACCACATGAGGCTTTGGGGGGACATCTAGACACAAACCATAACACATACCGAAAGAGCAACTTTTTTAATGTTTATCTTTTCAAACTTTTCTCTATATCCATATTTGTGTGTCAATATTATACTTTCTTCCTTGTAAATTGTTTTTTCCAATCATAGATCATGGGCAAAAACACAGATCCATGTTACAGTAGTAATCCATTTTGTAGATCCTGTATGTTATTTAGTCCCTTTCTTGTGGATAAGTGGATTTTCCCTATTTTTTGGAAAAAAAATTACTGTGGGACTTTTACTCATACATTCATATTTTTCCTTAGAATAAATTCCCAAAAAAAGAATATTTAAATGCCTCAGCACAGTCGTTGGTGTATAGAGCTCAGAAATGATAACTAGACACATACAGCTGAAATTCATGAATCAAATAAATTGTATTATTTTACTTGTTTTCCAGGATCATCTACAAAATTTATCCAATTCATATACACTATCAATGTATAAAGACTACTCATGATTATGCTACCTTTTTAATACTTGATAACTGTGTTATATTACTATTTCCCACCAATACACTCACCTCGGTTCACCAACAATTCGGTTCGAGAACAGAAACTTCAGACAAAATTTTACTTGCTTTTATGAACTCTGCATGGGGTGACATTGACCCTCATGGGGAATTTGATTCTGTTTGTGACCAGACTCCTGAATAGAATTAAGTTCGTGAACCAAGGCATCACTGTATTTCCAATTCTCCTCTCCTTCCACGTGTCACTTATCTAGCCTCTTGAAGTTAGCTGCAGCCAGATGACTTGCTTTTGTCAATAATGAGTAGAGATGACCTCTGATATTCCATATAGAAGCACTTAAAACCTGGTTCGCAGCTCTGTCCACTCAATCCTCACCCTGCAGTTCAGCGAACTGTTGCTCTAAAGCGTTTTCCAGACCTGCAGAGTGGTAGTCTAAGAAAATATTTTTGTTAGTCTAACCTTCTAAAATTCAGTTTGTCAATAGTGCTTGAAAATTAAAGGATGCATTTATGTCTTAAGAAGCTACTTAAATATGGTCAAAGTATGTAAGAATGTACACCTCAACTTCTTATGCTCCCATTTAATATATTCTCCAGATCATTCAGCATGTTGTGTATTACCTGATGGGCCTCAAAAATAATTCAAACATGATTTTCATAAGCTGAAAACCAAAAGACCTTACAGGTGTTTAAGTTCAATTAACTTATTTTACAAGTGAGAACAGTGAAATATAGTACTAATGGTGGAAGTAACATGACCCGTCTAAGAAAGGAGCCATCATGAATCTTCCACAGAGCTGCAAAGGAAAATCTCCAAAACCAATCTCTGAGGATAGTGAAGCAAATTACTTAATGAGCTCAAAATGCTGTATTTGCTAGACCAGTCTCAAGTACTTATATACTATGGGATAGTTTACTGTTTTGGAAATAAAAACTAGAATAAAGAACTCAAACATTTATCCTCTTACCAGCTAGTGTTCCATGTGACTACAGAGTTACCTAGAATCATCTTATTTCAGAAGAGATGTTTAATCACAAATTGCAAGAGTTAAGCCAATTACAAGTATCTTCCTCCAAGGAAATTGGTGTTGCCACACCCACTGACAAAATCCACCAGCCTTGGGCACATTTTATAAGGCTGCTTCTCTTCTAGTGACAGACCGAATCTTTGAACATCATCATTAAAATCAGCAGCAGCCCTAACAGAGTCAGAAGTGTGGAATTGAGTTCACCAGCTCTGAAACAGCTGATGTTCATTTAAACCCACTGTTCATTTTGCAAGCAAAAAGATTTATCCCATCTGACAGAGTAATCCAAAGAATCTTTCCAGGTCAGACTATTCAGCCCTGAGCCGAAAATTACAAAAAGCTGATAACTGTACATTCAATTATATTTTCCTGCACTTGTCTACTCCCTTCTATGTGAGAATCACTAGTTATAACCACGTTAGATATAGGGCTTCATTTCGAAGAAATAACCCTCATGTGTCCCGAACATACAGACCCCCGCCAAGGAAGAAAGCATCACTTGGTTAAACAGAAAAAGATAACCACGTGCAAGCCACTTGCCTTTCTCATCCTGTTTCGGGATCACCAAGCTGGATTATCCAAGAGGTGGCTGGAGTGTGTACTTGAGGCCTGGAGACGGAAAGAAAGCAAAAACACCTAGAGGTAATTTTGTATAATTTTTTAAATGGCATTCTAAAATTTAGGGGTTTTTAAAAGTCAATTGTGAGTAGTTTGGGAAATTATACAGCATTTTCAGAATTTAAGTCCTCTAAAGCAGTGTTTCACAAGTGGCTGAGGACAAAGGAACTTTTTTTTAATCTATCAAATGTTGATATAACTGTAAATTTCAATAAAAATTAGTTACAGAAAAATTAATTAAAAATAGTGACTTTAAAAGTTCTAGTCCTATTTTTTTCATTATTAGATTCAAGAGACATAAAATTACCTAGTAAACTGCTATAAACCCTTTCTTAATACCCACTCCTGTTGCATACAGTGATTGTCTGCAGCTCACATTTTGAGGGGGACAATCTTAAAGACTTATCTGGATTCTGAGCCAGAATAACTGACGTAGGGGTGATTTCAGCTTTGGGGTTTTTTTCCTTTTCATTTTCTTTAATATTTTATCAGCCTGATTTTTGCTACCAATAGGATTTGTATCCCAAACCATGAATTTTACTTCTACTTTTCCCAGAATATATTCAAATAGCAAAGGACATTTGCTAAACATTCTTGGTGCTTCGTTTATCTAGTAATTCATTCATTCCACAGTTTACTGAATGCAAATCTGTGCCAGGTACTGCTGGGATGTAGTAATAAGAGACACACGCACTTCCCCTGTCTAGTCAAGTCAGCTGACAGCCCCTAATGATGGGGCCCTCCCCAAGGTTGTACATCCTACAGATTCAGCTACCCCAGATTAAACTTGACCGAAAATAATAAATGGAAAATTCCAGAAATAAATAATCCATAAGTTTTAAATAACTTTCACTGTGGTTTATTATAATTGCGCTATTCTATTATTGGTTGTTGTTGTTTATCTTTTATTATGCCTAATTTATAAATTAAAATTAATCATAGGTATGATCATATTGAAAAAAAGACATATATAAGGATAGCCATATATATATATGTATTTGTATATATATATGTGTGTATATATATATATATATGGCTCAGTACTGTCCACAGTTTTAAACATTCAAAGAACATCTTGGGACAATCTGCTGCAGGAAAGGGGGAAATAACATCTTTTTCACTTATTTCTATTTGCCAAGAATTTTATAACCCCAGGCTTAATATATATAAAAAGCAATTGGACTTATCTCCTCCTCTTTTTATCCTCTTCTTTCAAGAAAAAAATCCAAGAATCTTTTCAGAATTAAGTACAATTTGAGACATGATCTAGAACATGTGTCTGAGGAATATTTTACCATAAATTTCAACAATGTCCTGGATGAAAATTATACCTCTGAAACTCCAGAAATTGAACACAGGATGGAAAGTTTTCTAAACAGACTATCATTTTAAAATCTGATTTTGCTAAAGAAGAACCCAATAAAATACTAAAATTAGTCTATTTTTAAGTCCAATATATGATTTAATCTCTCAAACTAGGCATTGAAAATGTGACTTTTGTATGTAATTGACACAAGAAGAAAATGGGAAAGAAAAAGCTAAACCGTACCCCTATATAATCATGTCATCGCTCAAGGTAACTTAATCATAAATTTACCTTTAACATAATCATTTCAATAATTTCTTTTTCCTTTAAACTTTTTAATTCAGGATAGCTATAACCTCCACTAAAATAGTTGCCCTGGCTTCTTTTACCTCATGTATAAACCAAACCATAATTAATACCTATATCAACTGATAATACATTATTCCCAGAAATAATAACCTCATTAATGTCTTGTTCATGTGTTTCATTACTTCAGTTAATTTAGAACAAGCTTACAAATGTTTTTCTTTGGCAAACCTGTTTATACATCACATATTTTACCAGCTTTAGTCACAGGTAGTCTGATGAGATACATGGGATTTATAAGAAATTAAACATATGCCCAAGGCAAATGTGTAACTTCTTTCTAGATCCAGCAAGTCAGCTGGACTTCTTTTAATAAATTTCAGCAGGAAATACATTAAAACCTTTCATGCTTCTAGATCTTGGATTTCAGTATGCCTGCTACAAATAGGCCTAGAGAAATGTTACTCCACCTGTACAGGAAATTAGTAACTTTCCATTTTCATTTTTTTTCGCATTGACACTTAGGGCTATATCTCCTACCCAGCTCCAAACTCAAGAACTCTTTTTATTCCATACTGCCACAATGAACATACTTGTCAAAATATACATGCCCCAGACTTCTTTTATTATAAATTAAAATTTAAAAGATAGATAAGACCACAAAATTCTAACTTTTGTATTCCTTTTCTGGCATGGTAGTTCCATTTTTAACTTCCTTGCTATCCAGTATAATCATTCTGTATACTTCCCATAGCTTTTCCACATGCCCTTAATCTACATCATCTTTTATTTACTGCTTTTTGTTAATTAAACTTTGCTCAGCATCTTTTGTTGAGAAAGCTTGACTTAGCTCAGGTCAAAATTAAAATTCAAGATTTAGTATCACTTTCACCGAATCAAACTGTATCTAATAATATCTATGGATGATATTCATTGGACATAAACTTGATTTATCAAAAATTTTAAATGTTTTTTCAGTAGCTATTTATTCCTATAATGAAACAATGTCCTTATGGATAATTATAATTACTCAAATATGACAGCTTTCCTTTCCAAACAGTTTTGTTGTGTAGGGGATCCCCAATTTCATAAATTGGACTTGTTTTGTCAGTATTAACACCTGTATTGTAATATCTTATCCTTGTGCTTCTTTATTTCCCTCCATGTGTTAGTAGACATTATTCTTATTATACATCTTATTACTTTTAGGAAGAGAAAAACATGCGAAACATTTCATACAGATAACACTAGATTCACTCGTATGATTAATTACCGCAGATAATTTCAAGTATTTATATTCTGGTATTGCCAGCCAGTTCTTAGCCACTCCCGTAAGCCTATTCCATGGGGAGTTTTAATTTTGTCACGCTACTAGAGTTTACAGACTGTCTAGGACACTTATTCTCCCTCTCCTCCATTGGCAATGTACACCCAAATAAGTTTTTGTGATGGAGGTAGCCCCATGTTTTTGGAAACTGCACTAATCCCTCCATGTGCCCATAGGCACATTGCCTGCTTTGAAAAACAAATAAATAAATGTAATACCCCTGCAGAGTCTAACATAAACTTTGAAAACAGTTACATTTTGTATTTTTTGTTTATGAGTGCATACAAATACATTTCTTTATCCGTAATAAAAAAAACCCATATGTGAATATTCAGTGCAATAAAACAAAATATCAGGACTAAGAGGGATCAAAGATCTTTCCATCATTGGACATTACCTTCTGTTTTGCAATAATGTGACTTATCATGATTTTCATTTCTAGGAAAAGTCCCCTGCACATTTTCAGAAAAAAAATGACATTTTCTTCCATTCTGAATTTTAAATATAAAAGCACAAACCTTTGCAAGAAATAAAAAGCTCTATTCTGGAATGTCACCATGTTTGCTGAACCAGCCTCACCAATGCATCTCTGGACATCCTTTCTGAGTCTTTTCCTCTAGCCCACAATCCACAGGGCACTTACCGCAGCTGCCATTCTACCCGCATGAAAGTGCTCATTAAAACAACGTATGAATGGTCCACCCAGACCCACAGAAGTCTTCCTATTCTTTAAAGGGAAAATCATATTTCAGAGCCTTAGAAATATATTCAGGAACCTAGAATTACTTTCTAAGCTTCACCAGTGTGATCACAGACTGAGAAAATACCAATTTCCCCCAGGCCAAATCTTAATCCTCTTCTCGAGGAAATCATATTCATTTTTATATCAATCTTTAGAACTCTAAAACTTAACCACTCTTGTATCCAAATACGCAACGCAGTAGTCATTCAGATGTGAAAATTAGCCATGATGCTAATAAACAATTAAGAAGCAAATAAAACTAGAAATGAAAATAGAAAATTAAGCCAAATATTATTCAACTGATGATATGCTTTTTTGGGTCGTTGGAGCTCACTGCTGTTTCATGAGTGACTGGGATATTAAAGTAAGGTTATAATGTACATGAAAGCATTTTATAAATTGTAAAAGCACCATTCAAGACCTTGTGAGTAACAGACTCTTGAACCAATACAGTTATGGTTTACAAAGGAAGGAAAAAATAAAAGCAGCAGATTCCCTTTATCTTTTATATATAACAGAATTGGCAATGAAGCACTCACTCAAAGTCGTCATACAGCTTCAGTTTTAAGGTAGCCCCACTTTGTTTAAACACAAAAATAGGAAGATTGTATGGATCATTTGTTAATCTTTGTTTGAGAAAAATAAGGAAACTTGGGGCAGACCCAGGCTCCAGCCTAAAATTTCAGTCACATAAGAGAATCAATATATTGTGCTCAATTCAGCGGCACATATACTAAAAAGAGAATCGATATAAATCTTACTAACCAAGTTTAACATTAATTTCTGGCCTTGTTTTAAAAAAAAAATAAGGTCAAAGGCAATAGGTTACCAAAAGGAGCCACCAAAGTTCAAGTGTCATGCAGAAAGGAAATAGTTTTACTAACAGCAATTTACTAGGGAAACCACTTTTTTCTAGAGAATATTTACATATTTTTCAACATTGCAAAGATATTGGTCACATATTTTTCTTCTCAGGAGTATTCAGTGATTTTTTTTTTATACCTTGAAGACAGCAAAACGTGTCTTGCTAATGAAAGAAATACAGTTTTGCAAGTTGCATCTTAGAGATGGTGCTAGTGTTGCTATAAGAAAAATAACAGAAAATCAACTTAAAGGAGGAAAGATGTATTTTGCCTCACAAGTTTCCGCGATATTGGTCAGCGGTCACTTGACTCTATTGCTTCTGGTCCCAAGGTGAAGCAGAATATCATGGCAGGAAGCACATAGTGGAGCAAAATGCTCACCTCATGGCAGCCAGAAGGCAAAAAGAGTGAGACAAAGGGGCCAGGGCCCCAGTGTGCAACCTTCAAGGACACACTTCCGGTGACCTACTTCCTCCAGCTAGTCCCACTTCCAAAGGTTTCTGCCACCACTCAACAGTGCCATTTGCTGGGAACCATGCCTTGAACCCATGAGCTTTTGTGGAATTCCAGATCCAGGCTATAAGACTAAGATATTTTGCATATCAGGAAAGTGTAGTGGAGCCACTTTGAAAACTCTTTATAGCAGATACAACTAATGCACTTTATCTGACAACCATGAGGTCATGATGAATTGTGGTACATTAAAGGACCCAAATGGATAAGCAAAGTATTAGAAGTCACATATGAATTCATGAACCATTGTTCAACTATGATTTTCCTGTTTGAGCTTGGTTTTTTCAGGGTTATCAGATAAAAAAACAGAAGTGAGCAGACCCCACTGAGCATAAGCTCATTTTATTTCACTGAAATTCTTAGAAAGGCCAGCTCTATTTAGTTGCTATTTCTAGTTATGAAATAGAGTCTTTTCTAATTCTATTATGTTCTCTATCTTAACCAAACTGGATCTATAATGGGTCTCTTTTAAAAAGCAATTTGCCTTTAAAGTTTCACTTTAAACTTTCCTTTTTAAATTAATACCCTGAAAATCTATTTAAAACTACATACATGATAAACGGCAGTCATGCCCTGATGTCATTTGTATGTCCGCCCTACTTCTACCACTCGGACCCACTTGGAAGTTCCCTCTTTGTCTTCACTTATTAGCCAAATGCCGGTGCTCCGACAGCCCACTTGAGCAGGCGAAGTGTTAACCCGGAAGCTAATGCAGCACAAGAAAGACTAAGGTAACCAGATCTTGAATGGCTGAGACATCCAGTGCTGCTGCTGCTTCTCAAAAATGCTGAAATCTGCAATTCCATGCATTAGTCTTGCCAAGAAATTAGCAGATTTATAAATCTTAATAATATGAAGTTGGGTAGAGATGCTAAGTAACAGTATTGTTGCCCAGTTTGCTATCGCTCAGCTGTTATATCTATAAAAGAATGCTGATTCTTCAGTAGATGTTGTAGAAAATAGATCAGTGACCTCGCACCCGTGTGTTTAAGGCCCTTGTGTGGATAGAATCATTTGATGACAACAACATGCATTTTAGAATTTCACACAATTGAATAAAAACCTGATCCTCAGTGAAAGGTCTTTAGTAGAATTCTAGTTTCGTGTGGTATAATGAAGATTAAATAAAGTGAGGCATCTAAAATCACTTGCTATATGGCAAATGTCTGATCATCATTTGTTATTTCTGAGATACGAAGGACCCGGCTAACTCCCAGGGTGTGGGCATGAGGGTAGATCACCAGGAAGGTGCAACTGGACCCAGATTAACTTGGCTGGCCTCTCTGCAGGAACACTCATCAGAACACTGTAGAAAACTTGGCTGAAAGAAAGCAAAATCAGCCAATCACTCTTTTCTGAAATAGGGCTCCTATGGTCACAGTGCCATATGAGTATATGTAGTGAACATCTCACCAAAAGCCCCATAGCACACTCGACGTCTCTCAAAATCCCACGAAGCTTATTTTCCCATCAGTTTCCATTTCAGTATCTGTCAGAAGGTCTCATGGCATTGGCAAACTGACACTACCAGGCTCTGGGTTTGTGGGAGAGCTCCGAGGTCTCTGAGGCTGGCCCAGGAGCTGCCCGGGAAGTGGAGGCCTCTCACCTCAGAGCCACTGATTACGTCCAGGCACATGGTAGGAAAGCCTTGGCATCCTTTCTTGGGCCACCTGACATTTCAACTGTCCTCAGTAATTCCCAAGGGCTCTTCTGCCTCCTCCAGGCAGACCCGAAACCACACTGGAACAGACTCCAACACTCACGCCGCCTTTCCTGCCTGTTCACTACATAACAGCCACCAGAAGCACGGCTCATGCCTGGTGCCAGCAGCACGCAGAGCCAGGCCCACTGCAGACCCTTAATCAGAGTTTGTTGAATGAATGAGCATCACCCATGGTCATTGGCACAAGATCCAACCAGTTGTGAATCATGGCCTGGCCCTTTGCTTTCTTGGATTTCTGTCAAAAAGAGACTCTAATCCAATTAGAGAATCAATATCCAGAAAATACCAGAGCTGTTTTAGCCATGCTTTTTTTGTTCAAGGTTATTATTCTGTGGCATTTTAATGCCTTCATATGACATAAAAGCAATAGTAATGAAATGAAACAACCTGGAGTTAAGGAACAGATTGGTGTGACATAATATAAAATACACAAAGAGGCTCAGAAAATAACAAAATTAATTGAAGATCTACTGTTTTTTATCTTTTCACAGGGGACAAAAAGACCTTTACAAAGGACAAATAAATTTTAAATAATGTTGAAAATTCTCTTATTTTGACACTTTTTTAAATGATAAGGTTTAAGTTAACTTTAAATGTTGTTATAACCCCAAAACAATTTGAAAAGTTAATATCTTCATTTGGGCAAAATAAAATTTGGTTATCTTGGGCCCTGATGGGCTCCTTCATCTCTCACTGTGGGAAGCAGAGAATGAAATTATGCATGCCAAATCAATCTCCCTAATTGCCTTGGTCACCATCACATGCCATTTGGACAGGAGTCTTGCTAAATAGCATCCAAAGCCAAATAAGATATGACATTGAGAGTAATCCAGTTCCGTGACTTCATTCATGCCAGTGTGACTTGAAGGACAGCAGTGCCTGTTGCAAACTCTGAAGGTGCAGAAAGTGCCGGAGTTTATGAAAATACTCACAAACTTCTAAAGTGTCAAAGGTAGAAGTGACCTGGAAAGATTATAGTCCCATCTCTTCAATATCTAGACCAGGAAAACATTTAGTTAGGCTCCATCTCCGCGTACCCGTCACACCTACCAGCAATTACTGGCCAGCTACAGAATCTATAGGTAACACCTACACTGTCAATAGAGACAGTATCTATCCATACATAGCATCTGCACAAAATATATTAAAATTTCATTTATATCTCTTTTCTCCTATTCTATATTCTCACCATCCCCCTCAACTCACACACGCAGAGCGAGCCATTGTTTGAAAGTCTTTGGCCATGTTGCTTATTTATGTGCTTCTGAATCAAGTCAACAAAACTTGGTTGAACTAAATTACAGAGGTTGAAATATTTCCATAGTTGAGTCCACAGCAGTCCCAGGCACTCCTTCGAATTCCCCCGAGGCCTTCCCTTCTGTCTCTATCCAGACCCTAATTTTAGGGGTACCACCTTTGCGGTGGAGTGCGACTGGGAGAGTGGGTGTGGGCAAGTTCACGGCCCAGCACCAGACTTGCCCAGTAGCATCTGCAGAGCAACACTGCCACCTGCCGTGAGAACCTTCAAAGCAATGAGGAAAAACGGCCAGATTCTGCGGTATGCCTTTGTTCTTTAAAACGCAAGTCCAACTTCAAATAATCAACATTTATTAAAATTAATTCTAACATGTTCATTAACTTTTAAAGGATTACAAGGCACACAGCATTATTGAATGTCTACAAGAACTGCTCTCTCTAGGAGAAAGAACCACATTAATAGAATGGGAGGCACTGAATCTGGGAGGCCTCAGATGCTGAAGCGCTAAATTGCTTATACAAAAAATTCTTTGTATGCTCATAAGTCAGGCTTTTAGAAACCATACGTTCAGTTTTTGCATGCTACCTGTTAAGCATGTTTATCCCACAACAGTCTGCAAATACTTGTGTGTGTTGCCACAGCCCTTCCCAGAAATGACAAGGCTCATAATTTAGGGGATCAGAGATGTTTAAGAATGCGTCCTCAGAAAGCCGGATGTGGTGGCACACCCCTGTAGCAACAGCACTACGGAGGCTGAGGCAGGAGTGTCACTGCAAGTTCAAGCCTAGCCAGAACTATAGAGGGAGATCCTGTCCCCAAAACATAAATAAATAAAATCCTTATTAAAAAAAAAAAGAATGTCTTCAGAAATCCAGGCCTTCGGAGTACTGATGAGTTGCGTGCCTATGTCACCTTATCTTTACCTTTTGAAACTACTAATAAACATATGTTTAAACTTCTTTTCATTCTCAATATATATTTTTTTTTTTGGTACCGGGAATCAAACTCAGGGCTTCATGCTTGCAAGGCAAACACTCTAAGCACTGAGCTAAATCCCCAGCCCTCAATATATTTTAAAAACAGAACCAACTTTAGGCTTTTCCTCCCTTCACACGGAATTCTATTTTTATAGACTCACAGAAAGAATTTTCTTTCTCTTATTACTGGGAGGCAAAATGCTCAAAGATTTAGGCATAAAAGAATAACCTGTAGAGGTGGACAGAACAGAAATAGGAAGAAAATGTGGATTTTCCTTGCTTTCTGGCTTTCCGGTTGGATTTTGTGTGCCTCAGAAGTTGTACAACAGCGCCACCGTAGGGCACTTTGTGGGATAACAGGTTGGCCTTAGCCCAGTCTGTCCTTCGGTGGACAGGCAATTGTGCAAGGGGTTAACCTGGCACCAAAATAATTGTCTAAGTATCTCTTGTTTCTGTCACTTTTTAAGACTCAAGACTTTCAAATACTATGCTGAGATATAAAAACCTTACTGTTTTTATAAACCAAAAGGTGCTAATCTTTCAGATGGCTTAGATGATCAATTATGTGCTCTTGGCTAAGTTCCAGTAACTTCCCCAGGTCTCACTTTCCATATGTAAAGTGAATGGACGGGTTGATCAATCTACATCATCCAATATGGTATCCGGGACTGACAAATAGCTGTTTAAATTTAGACTAATTAAATTAAACAAAATTTTAAAACTCAGTCCCTCTGTCATAGCAGCCACATTTCAGTGGCAGACAGCAGCACACACATTCTATTGGTCTACACTGCTAAGATTTATACTTCTTTCCAAGCTGAATCTACACTCATCACAAAAGCATTTGAGGGACCAGTTTGATGAAGGTGAACCACTCCGGCAACAGCCATATGTAAAGCAAAACATAGGACAAAGAGGAAGGGAAAGAAGCGAGTCCCAAGCCCAGGCTTTCTGCCACTTTCATTGCTGCTATCTGATAAGCCACTCGTGTTTTAATTCTAGTCTTCAAACCAACTCGTCTGCAAAATGAGGAGAAATCAAGAGCCCACATCCATAGTCAGCATTATGAACAAGGGAGCGCCTGGTGTGCGGCATAAATTTGCAGTGGTGACAGCTCGGGAAAGAATGTGCTGACAGTTCTGTGTTCGCTTGTGGAGTGCAGCCCACACAGCAGGCTGCCTGGTTGTCTTAAGGACATTTAGATGATTTTTCTGCTACTACACACTGAAGGCATTTCCTAAAAAGTCAGCTATGGGTTGGCTATTACAATGACTCTGGCACAAGGTGGCCCACCGCAGTGCACCTTGGCCATGGTCCAGAGCAAAGTGTGCCTGGAACTGGTGGTATAACGCAAAAGTTTTGCTGATTGTACCTGCACGTCTTGGGGCTGGAGCTTCAGCAAGATGCCCGTGCTGCACAGGGCTGCACCACAAAACCACAGCTGGTCCTGAAGTCACACACATTGCTCGGTGCCAGACAGCACAAGCCTCTGCCGGGGATCTGGCCACCTGTCAAGAGTTACTGCAGTCAGCCTTCTAAATGTTCCCTTTGGTAAGAGCAGGAGGTAGCATGGGGGCAAACGGGGGCATCACTGAGATCTGGGGTGTGTCCTCAGTGTTCCCTGAGGGAAAGTGGAGGCAGACGTCTAGAGTATTTCAGGTTCTCTACTGAAAATGTCATCAGGGTGCCATAGCTCTGAGTGGGGCGGTGCCCTCTGAAAAGGCTGGGTGAGGACAATATTGCTTCAGTTTCTCCTCATGTTTGCGCACCATCATCTATACAACAGAATGAGGAAGAGGTCACCAAAGTTTTACCCCTCTTCTCCCTCCAGGCAGGGGACTCCTCTTAACTTTTTTGGAATACAGCCAGCTGGATTTATCAGGTATGAAGAACAGCCAAGGAGGCGAGAAGCTGAATCAAATGTGGTAAGTAGAGTGGTCACAGGTGGGGAGGGCGGAAGTCCTGTTTTAAGGACCCCCATGGCACAACCTCAGTAATACTGAGGAGATCGGCCCAGTGAGTGGCAATCAGCAGGAAGGGGCAAGAACAGCTCTCTCAGAGCAAAGCAGCAGATACACTGCATTGTGGACACAAGGAAAAGAGACATGGCTGTGTGTGACAGCTGCCCTGCAGGGGCTCTGCACCGAGTGGGCTGCGCCCTTCAGCCCCCTCGGAAGCACAAACACAGCGGAGCATGATTGTGTCTCTTAGCATTGTCTGGACACAAGAGACAACCACAGCCTTTTAGACATTTAAACATTTTTCCCTTTTGAAGGGTGCAACTAAAAGAAGCAAACTTCTAACTATAATCTTAATTTCCTTTTAGGATTACTGCCCATCACTTGTTTTACCCACCTTTTCCAAGTTCTTCCCAGAGGAGTAAAAAATGGAAAGAATGCTCAGTCCTCGGCAGAAGGGATGAGAGGAGAGAATCGGAAGGGAAAAAAAAATACATTAGATGAAGCAAAGCAGGCTGAGAGCATGAGTAGTTTAGGAATGTGCTCCTTCGGGATGAGATCAAGTACACGGGAAGTCCTGCTGCAGGGCATTTTGTGCTTCTTCACAGCCTCGAGCTGATCAGCCTCTTCCCAGCCCGACGAAGAGGGGCAGATCCGCCACACTTGGACAGATGCGAACACAGCTGCGTAGCAGATTTTGAAGCAAAGTTGACTCAGCGCATTTTCACATCCAGTCACCATGACTCAGGAAAAAAAGGTGAACTGGGGGCTGGGAGAATGTGTACATAGACAATCACTCACAAATCTGGACCCGCTCTTAATGGCAAGAATCATGCCCTGTGTCAGCAGCAATATAAGCATGGAGATCAAAACAGCACAAGTCATGGCCGAAAGAAAGAGACAAAATCTTAACAACCTTAGTTGTCCAGGAGGCAGATGAATCCCCTGCCGAGCCTGGGCCTTGACATAGCAGGTGATGCAGATATTATACAGCCGAAAGGTCATGAAGGTCGCCCTGCACGTGGCTCTGTTTCCTAATTCAGTCAGAGAGAAATAATGCAGAGATGTTGTGGAAGTCTTCATCGATTGCTGGTACAACTAGTTTTGACAGAAAATTCTCCTGCAATTCATCAAATCATTAAACTTGCTGAAATTAAAACAAAGAAGATAAACGTCAATTTTCTATACCCGTGGATTGATTGTTTTTGTTGTTCCTTTGGCTTACCATGGCCGTAGGATTCCTTTCCCTTCAAAAACACAGCAATTATATTAGAAAATATATCTTATACTGTTCTTTTCAGGGAAGGTACACACAAACCTATACTATTATAAAGTATCTGTTGGAATTAGAAATCTGGAGTATCTGCCTGCTTCACATTACTGCAGCAAAATACCTGAGGCAAGTTACTTATGAAGTAAAGACAGCTTATGTTGGCTCATGGTTCTAGAGGTTCAAGTCCAGAATCAGGTGGCCCCATTAGTTTGGGCCTATGGTATGGGTTTGGGACTATGACATAGTTTGGGACTATGACAGGAATACATTATGGAGCAAACTGCTCATGTTTTGAACTGGAAATGGAGGATGAGAGGAGTGTTACAATCTCCTTCAAGACTGCACTCCCACTAACCAAAGGACTTTCCCCTATGTCCCACCTCTTAAAATCCACAGTGCCTCCCAATTCCACCACCCTAGACACTGTGCCCTTAGCAGAGAGGCCTTTAAGGAACATTCAAGATCTAAACTACAGCAGCTGGGTAGGAAACAGTTGTCTCTAGGTTCACTTCTAGTCAGCTAAGTATCCATCTGGAATGAAATCCAATATTAGGTAATTACATTTAAATGCATGATGTCTGCCCTAATGGTCATTCAAAGTAAGTAAAGGGTTAGGGGGAAAAAAAAAAAGGCAGAAGGACTAGGACAAGAAAATCTGGAACGTGAGGAAGTCAAACACAGAACTCAAGCAGCCATATCTCAGCCACTAGGTGGATTGTACAGTATGGGAAGGGCGTCCTAAACATCAAGAATGGGGCCAAAGAAAGTCAGTTCTTATCTCTCAGATGGAACAGGAGCTCTGGGTTTTGGGTGCTATGTCAAGGGATAAACACTTCACTATTTACTTAATGTAAAGCACTTTTTTTATTGTTATTTTTGTTCCCCACACTGGCTTTCATCACATTAGTGTAAGGAGAAGATTTTCAAATAAATATCCCTGGCTTCTACCCCAGATTACTGAATGAGCCGCCTCAAAACCTCCATTACAGAACACTATTCTCAATAGTAAAAAGAGAAAGGCATTTATCTTCCTCAGAAAAATCTCTAGCCTTGTAACAGTGACAATCTGGAATTGTTACTATTCAAGTAGAGACCATTTTGGCAAAATGGTATGTTTCTCTTCAAAATATATTTAGGTGCTAATCTGACATGTCTCTGCATGGCCCCTCTCTATACTCTTCTTTATCCAAGTGTAACGTACACTCCTTGAAGCAGTCCTTTCAAGTCAATCTCCATCTCTCAGCTGTTTATCTCTCATTTTCCTTAGGCAGATAATCAGAGTACCTGTCAATCCACGAGGCGGGAAATCATTCAGAAGAAACACTGAAAATAGAGGTGTTGTCTGCTCTCCCGAGGGATGTGAAGAACAAAGGTTAAACATCACCGCCCCCGCCGTCCAAGTGTCCTGTGCCCGGCTGTCTCCAATATAAGTACTGCGGCTTTGAATGGCATTCGTGGCCACTTAAATTGTGGAGTAGCGCTTCCTCTGACACAGCCGATCCATTCTTTTGCTTCCTCCCACAGGGAATCTGTGCTTGTTCACATTTTAAGCAGCTCCCCTCTTCTCTATACAGGTGAATGCTTAAGATGAATGTAATCTTCTTCATTAGAGTAAGTACCAGCAAAGAGATTTATACATCTGTTTTATTCTACAAAGGATGTTATTTATGTGCATGTCCTTTTATTTCTCCAGCTCATTTCTTTATGAATAAATATGGTAGGCAAGACTGGAGGGGGTGGTTGAAAGGGTACGGAAAAGCTGAAAAACACTTAATGGAATGCATTACATTCTGATTTGAGATGTCCTCCGTGGATTTAAAATCCGGCTTTCCATCTGCAGGGAGGATACAGGTGTATTAACTGTGCCCGTGCAAAGCACTGCACCTTGGCTTTCCTTTCCACTGAATCTTCCTGAGGAGCTAAAGTAGGGCAGCAGCCCAGTAGGAACAGTGTCATTTCCCTTCCATTGCAAGTTTCTGTTATATTTGCCATTTTTCTTCTGCTTTGGGGGGCCATGTAAAGACCATGCGCCCCCTCGCACAGTTGTTTCATTCCACAATCTAGGGCCACAGATTCCACAGGGCCCGGCCATTTATCAGGATGAATCTCCAGAGGAGGCAGCTGTGCATTGTCTGCAGCTAACTAGAGAATCTGAGTGGGGAGATTCAGTTGAGAGCTTGCTGTGAAGCCGCCAAGAACTCTCTTATGCTCATTATTTGAATAAGAACCAGAATGAAGTGAATAAAGACCGAGGAAAATGTAGCCTGTGTCTTTACGATGCCTTCTCTGCACCTTTTCCTCCACAGGTGGCTTGCTTTAAAAGTCAATGCAGCAGACTATTTCTCTCTCTTCCTTTCAGAACTAGGTTACAAGGGCTTTCACTGTTGGGCTCTCTCTTTCCTTGAATACAGTTTGTTCAGCGAACTTACATTGAAGCGATATTCTCCATTCCTTCTTTGAATTTAATGGCCCTGGTCTAATAAAAATCATTTTGTATAAATGTTGTGGTGACTCAGTGAAAGTAAATCTAGATTGCTCTTTTTCTCTTTAACAGGGTTTTTTATGTCTCAGTGAGGATTTGGGTAATCAAGCAACTTACTGAGCACATACCATGGCCCAACACTGTGCTCAGCAGCATCAGTTTGCAACCACATTTGGCGTCCATAACAACTATATAATCATTTCAACCTCACGATGGAGAAACTGAGGCTCCTAGAAGTTAAATTACTTGTTTAAGGTCTGAGAACGTAAATGGTGTGTATTGAACTTGAAGCCAGGCCATTTGACCTCAGTGTTCACTACACTATCAGACCATCGCTGAAACCTAAAGAAGAGCCCCTTTGGAGTCTGGTGTGCCTACATTTCCTGTCCCTCTTCGTCTCACAGTTGGGCAGACAAAAAGTAAATGACTACCTGCTTCGAGGGCCCTTCACAGAAGAAACAAGGAAATCAGTACTTGCTAAGAAATAACATACTCTGTGTCATCGTCACAAAGCATGTGTGTATGTGTATTTGTGTGCTACATACTCATGTGAGGATGTAACTGATTATATCCTTCCACTCTGTGTCCAGGAAGTGTTCAGCTAAGAAACATGCAGGCGCCTGTTATTTTCCATTCACTTCTTTAAATTCCAGTAGAAGAGCAAAAACTTATTTCAAAGTGCCAGAAGTGGGTAGATTACACACAATTCAACCCTGAGAGTCTGTCTAATCAATGTACTGGCCCGTATTTTTCACATTTTATGGGACAGCAGGGAAAATTGTTGAGAAAAGCCAATTTGCAGCTGTGTTCTTAATTACGCCTTCTATGTGAAAGGAGGCAAATTTTTCAGCAAGAGACTGCAGCTGCATTCGTAAGGCAGGAAGACCCAGCGTTTACAGCAGATAATTGAGTGCCATAAAGGTCCCAGCTCCCGAGGTGGACTGAGCAACCACCTCTCTGCGTGGCCCGGTCAAGCCACTTGACTTCTGTGTGCCTCAGTCAAACCTGCTGCCAGAGTATATTCAAGCAGCAGGAGCTCCCTGCAAACAGATGCTCAATGTGGGTAGAAATGTCCCGGGTAATTATATTCCCCCAAGTCACTGTCACTCACAAAATAGTGGAGTTCAAGAGTTTCTGCCTACGTTGAGTGTCTTTGAGCTGTTTGCTCTGCTGAGTCAGAATTACTCTTTCACACACAGGAAGTTTACTTTAGACCATCTTGGAAAGAAAAGCATACAACCCTGAAGGGTCTGTACTGACGGATACCAGGTAGAGAGAACGACAGCCCACCGACTCCAATATGCAAAAAGAAAAAAAATAATAACTTTTCTATGACTGAACTTAATCTCTATTAAAATCCTCATTCATCAAGTGGAAGGGAGAGGACAGTTCAGAGATTGCCCCCATTTTCCCAGTGATTGCACTCAGTTATCAGTTTGCTTGTATTGCTTCCAACCAGGCATGGGACAGCCACCGTGTCTGGGTCACCATCTACACGTGTGGGCATCCCCGAAGACATCGTCCTCCCTGGCGCGTGTCACAATCATCATCGCTGAGTTGTCCCATGCTTCCCCAAGCACTGCTCCTTAGATCCCATCATTCGCGGGCCTCCAGAGCAGGAAAATGATTCTGCTCTTGCAAGCAGCTTGAAGAAGCTGTCTAAGGCTTTTCACTCCTTTGGGAATAAGGAAGTTATTCTGCTGCTCCACCATTGCGGCAGCATACCGGAAAACTGGCGATTCCCTCGAGCAAGCAGGCACAGGTCCCCTTCTCCAGGTGCCGCAGGGCTGTCTGAGTGTCAGTCTTCTACGTACCTCAAGCTCCAGGAGGGAAGGCAAAGGGCACGAAGCTCGTTTCTCAGGAACACAGAGTCTCTAATCTTTTCAACTTTCTCTCCAATCTGTGACTCTCTATTTCAGAAAAACATCCTCTGGACTTAGAAAGAAAGGAAATTTATTCAGGATATTTACTGGCCTTCAAAGCCCTTCCGCGCCTGCAGTTTCTGTTTCTGCTCTAACAATGCTAACAGGGTGTTTCCAGGTTCAGACAGAAAGGAAAGAGGAGCAACTCAAAGTACACGAGTCAATATTTCAAACACTCCCATTCTAACACCAAGTTTATTGGTTTTACCCTGAATGTACGTGGGCAAATTTGTCTATTTCCATCCTTTCCAAAACCCTGCCAAGAAGGCAGATTTATGACGCTGTCTGCCTTAGCACCTAGAGGCCTTATGTCCTACCAACAAGCACTGGACAGGCATACAAGTTGCTGAAATACCACCACTGTTCATACTGCTTAGTTAATAGTGACTGTCCAAGACCACTGGTTTCACCAGTGCTACCCGGCTCACCCTTGAGCCTCCTACGGAATAAAACTTGGCACATCAAGAGACTACAGGCTTCCTAACCCTGACGCTATGACCAGTACTGATCCTTACTGTGCCTCGCCCGCTGTGGAGCGCTCTGAACTTCATTCCCGGCTATGCCCTTGAGACCTAGAGGGACTGGAGTGTGGATAACAGATGCAAGATGGCTCTGGCGCCTGGAGGTACGCGTCCATCCTCCGAGCATAGTTATCTGGGTGTGAAGGTTACTGAAGAGCTGCCACAGAAGAATCATTACTGATGAGCTTCAGGATTCCTGTTGAGACGACATGATCGATCCTAATTTAATCTTCACTGATCTTGTGGTTTTAACCAAAGATTTAATCTCTACCCTTACCTCTTTGGGAAATGGTAATAACTTCTATATCCTAGGAGTGAAATATAAATGTCAAAAAGATACATCGGTGATCCTTCCTTTCTTCCCGAATAATTCAATCCAGAAACTACCTGGGGCAAAGTAGGTGTGCAGGAGGAGAGTTTGTTTGGCACAACCCACAGAACCTGGATGATGCGGTGGATCGTCACTGCCACCAGAGAGAGGGAAGAATGTGCCTGCTAGTCCACTGTGAGATTTGGAACCCGTGGGTAGAGAGGGATGATTATACACAGGGAATTGATCAAGGAAAAAATACATATTGAGAACAATGGAAGGCAAATTGTTCACTGTTGGAGAAAGGAGATACAAATATGAAAACAGACAGAAATAGCGTAAACATCGAAATGTTATAGTAGATTGAAGGCATTAACCAGGAAACTCATGGTTTGTAATCATATTGATATACGAGTAAATAATACGTAAGTATGTGCTTCTATATTCTCATACACAGCCACATATTTCATAGCTCTATACATTGAAGGGATCTAATAGTAGGACCACCTCAAAAGCAATGAGCACACCTAGTGAAGATCTTGGTTTCTAGATACTATTTTTCACTAAGAGGAAGCATAAGTCCTTTAAAAATTTGGTGAAGCAGGGAAAGCAAAAGAAAAATCTGAAATCTTAAACCAAAAAGTAAAAATGCCTTTAAAACCTAATAGAGATGCATTAAAAGAATGAAAAACAGCTTAAAGGAGACCCATTGGCCAAATCTGGATTAATTTGATCATCAAAACATATAACAATATTAGTAGATTATAATAAATCAAACAACATAACAATCCAGGAGATTACACTGATATATATATAGAAATAAATGCAAAGAGGGAGAGCTTTTTACAATAAGAATACCAACAAATAAATGTAGATGAAATAACAGAATGAGAAAAATAGTCATAAGGCAACTGACATAATAATAATCATTTTAGCTATGAATCCATTTTAAGCATTTAGTTTAATCCAATGGATTTAATTTAATCCATTAATTAAGCATTAATAGATGCTAAACTAATAGGTGAAACTTAAGTAACATATTTACTACCTCTCAAAGTACTACAAAACACATACTCAGTATAAAGAAAAAAAGAGTGACTATAGTGGATAAACTCTACAAACATTGCCTCAGTGAAAAGATTAAAGTTAACATCGCCAGCACAAGAACAAATAGAATTTATGTCACACCTGACAGGATACAATGAACAGAACACAGAATCAGTTCTGTGATATTCCTACCCCAAAATACATAAACTAAATTTTTTTATAAAGAAATATCAGACAAAGTCATATGAAGGATTCGAAAAAACAAACTGCATGCAATCTTGAAAAGCCTCAAGGTTGGGGACGGATGAAAAGAGATTGAAAAAAAAAAACATGGCAGCTAAATGCAATGTACAATCCTCAACTAGATCCTTTTGTTATAAAAGAAATAATTGGGACAATTAGCAAAACCTTGACTGAAGCAGAGGATTAGATGGGAGTGATCTATCAACGTCATTTTCCTGACTTGGATGATGACACTGGGCCCTCTGCACACAGAACGCAGATTGGACAGTATTGTAGAGCGCATCCAAGTCAGCAACTTATTCTGAATGGCTCAAGGAAAAAAAGTTCCTTGGTTGTTGCAGTTTTCCTACAAATTTGAAATTGTTTTAAAAGATATTTAATGTGAAAGCAAGAAACACACAGTGCATATAATTTAGAAAAACATCCTATCATCCAAAAAGGATTGTGAAGAACTAGAACAGGCAGTCTCCCCCACACACTTTTGTGATGAGCCCCTCCTCACACTGGTCCATCGGGATGAACGGGCCTCTGGAGAACGCAGCCTCACCCAGACACATATTTTAGAAAACAAAAAAAAAGAAAGCGATCTGAGGAATCAAGGACAAGGACTGTGTATAGCACTAACGGAATGTGCCTGTGTTATTTTAGATGCTTCTAGTGGCCTCACCCAGCATTGCCTATTAGAGTCACAAAGCATGGAGATGTATCATCAAATCCAAATATCAAAAAGTTCCCTAATAATGACCCAAAGCATTGTCATTATTCATTCTCTGCCAGAAACAAAAATCGGTTTTAAATGATTTCAACATCTTTCATTTCTTTAGCCAAATAAAAGCAGCAAAACTAGCCATATTGGAGTTAATTACTTTTCACAGGCATGCTGGCAATAGCAATCTGACTTCCACTTACTGGAAGAACCCCGATATCTGAAAGACTTCTTAATTACACACACAGCTTATGCAAGGCAAACCCCAGCCCAATTCTCACATCTATTACCACAAAAAGAACTTCAAATTACTTTCCATGGCTGAATAGAGAAAATGTCTGAAAATGCTGACCCAAAACTTTTTACTTTCTAATGGTAAAGAAATTGAAACAGATCCAGAAGAGTTGTCAAGGAGAAAGGAAAATAAATTAACAAAGTAGAGTGTAGTGGTTAAGAGCAGAAAGCCTAGTGTCAGACTTCCTGCCTACAAGTCTTAGATCTACCACTGTAGAGCTGTGTGGTCTTGGGGAAGTGACTTAACCTCTCTGTGCTTCAAGCCTCTTACTTTAAAAATGGGTATGCTGACGGTATCTACTGTATACAGCCATACAGAGTTTATGAATTATTTTATGCCAAGTGCTTCAAATGGTAATTGGCTCATGGTAGGTGACCAATGAATGTCTGTAATACATGGGGCTGCATATATAGCTTAATGGTAGAGGGCTTGCCTGAAAGGCATAAGGCTCTGACTTCAATCCTTGTGAATCACCAGATAAATAAATAAACAAATAAATAAAGTAAATACATTTTAATGTATCACTTTTGTTTTTGATAGAAGCATTGATGCCAAAACAGGAACCTGAGACTATTTCTCTGGAGATCTCAAACAACACCATTACCTTACATTCTAATGTATTTTGTTAATCCTTTGAAAATGCTATATCTAACTGATCCAAAATATATTATCTTCTTTAAGAAGGTTAAAAATGAATTCTAACTTGAGAGAGTACAAAGAAAATTGAAGCCCAAGTGTTTTTGGAGTAGAAAAAAATGATTAAGGAGATACAAATAAGACCCTTGTCAATACCCTTTACAAAGAAATTTTATATGCATTTTTTGCACTGGCTTTGTATACTAATCCTGTAAGATAGGGCAGGAAGATCAAGGAATATTATTTTTCTTTTACAGAAAAAGAAACTGAAGAGCAAATCACTTAAGTGAATTTCCCATGGTTACATGGAATAGAGCTAGAATGTGATCCAGTTTTGGCTGTAATTTTAAATCGGAATCTAAATCTAAACCAAAGCTCCACAAAGTGGAAAATGTATGTCCTGAAGATTGACAGTCAACACATATAACTCGGCATGATGGTTGAGTCTGCTCCTCCTCCACAGTGTGTGCCAGAGAAATCGTTTTCTCACAGAGACAGCTTTTGTTCATAGACTCACAGCCATCTTTAAAAAGGCTCCAATCAAATCTGTGTTGAAGCCGTATCTTTCCACATGCCATAGCCAAGCACCCCAGCAGGCATAGTGAAACCAAACTTGACTCAAAGAGGGTCAACTCTATTGCTTTAAGGGTTTTAAGGAGTTAGGTGACAGCAAAGAAATCAAGTTATTCTAATGAGAAAGTCATGGCAATAGCTAGACTGAATTGATCTAATTATGTGGTGTGTTTCTAGCTAACCTGACAATCGTCTAACTAGTCTGACCAATAAAGTCAGTAAAAATGGGTAATTCTGTCTATACATAAAGAAAAAGAAAAATAATCTAAGTTTCCTAGAACATTTAACATTGATTTCAGATACTGATAGGAATAATCATTTTAAATTCAAGAGTGACAAAACATAAGTGGGACTGGGAGAAAAATGGAGAATAATGACAGAAACTTGGCTCTTCATAGTAACACAATAACTTCTCACTTAGCAATGCTGTCATTGTTTTTTTTCTAACTCAGGTAAATAGTCTCTTCTTTACCAAATAAAAACAGGAGAGGAAACCAAGAATTCAGAAAAGATAAATGCTTTTAACATAGCAAAATTAAAATAATTTTCTAGGGGAAAACCAAAAGTTGGTGATAGAGAAAATTGAAACCCACATAATAGGTCTAGCCAACTATAAGGTTGAAAGGGTTTCTATTACTTTACAAGAAAAATAACTTAGGAAAAAAGACAAGCATTATGAATAGTCAAAAGAAATTTAAATGACTTTTAAACATGAAAAGATGCTCAGTTTCACTAGTCAACAATGATATGCAAATTAAAGCTACATTGCTGTATTATTTTTCACCTATCAGACCAGAAAAATTAAGAGTAATATGTAGTGCACATGTATGATATTTTATTGGAAGTGTGAATTGCTATATCAATTTTAGAAAATGATTTAGAAATAGTAATTAAAATTATAAATACACCTCCTAAGCTCCAAAAAAACCTCACCTCTATAAAAATAAAACTACCCATAAGTAGATAAATAGACAGGGCACGAGCTTCCTATTGCTAAAACACATTTCTGAAAGCCCAGTGGCTAGGAATAATACAAATTGATTAGAACAACACAAATATAATTCTGGAGGTCAGAAGCCCTCAAATTAAGGTGTCACGGGGATGCGTTCCTTCTTCACTTCCTGTCCAGCTTCCAGGGGCTGTTCACTTGCCGCTCCCAGGTTGTGGAGGCCTCCTGCACTCCTTGGCTCATGGCCCATTCTCTGCGTCAGTCTGACCTTTGTTTCTGCCATCACCTCTCCTCTTCTGACTTTGAACCTCCTGCTCCCCCTTAGGAGAAAACCCTTGGACTTGCATTGGCCCTGACTGGATAATTTCTCCATCACAAGATCCTTATCCAATCTGCAAAATCCCTTTTGTTGGGTAAGATGAAAGAAGACTAGAAGGTTCTAGGAATTAAGATATTTGTTGGAGGCCATTATTCTGCCTACTATATTAATACACACCCATTTACTATTCAAAAACAACATTGGAGGAAAAACCCTCTATGACAAAAAATTAAAGTTAGACTCCTACTGCACCTCATAATTTAAATTGTAAAGAGACTAAATATTGGAACACTCAAAGTATATCTCTAAATCAATTAGGATAAAAGGGAAATATCATAATGAAAGCTTTAGAGAAGTGTTCTTATTAAACACAAAATAGCCCAGTATTTGTATTTCTGAGATTATGTCCTACAGGAAATCAAACACATGTGTGCAAACAAAAGAATCATTATTTTTATTACAATAAGATTTGTAGTGGTCAAAAATTTTAAACAACCTAAACATCCATTTATAGGATAACAGATGAATCAAATGTGGTATGTTGAACTATGAAATTTTCTGTAGCAGTTAAATGGGGAGAAAAAATTCCTTATGACTAGTTTTCCAAAACATTGTTAAGTTTAAAAAGATCATTCTAATCCTCAAAACCCAGAATTAGAACCCTGTTTCACTCAAAACGGCTAAAATGCTCCCACAACATGTAAGTCCTCATGAGGTGTGGAGCTCAGTACGTCTGAGATGGTGGCCATCGTGCACCTCACTCCAGCCACACTGGCTGCCTGGCTGCCCATCAGCACACCAAGCACACCACACCTCCTGGCGTTTGTACTGGATGTCCCCTTGCCTGGAAGACCCTTCTCTATTTCCTTCACTATCTTCAAATCTTGGATCAAATTCTGCCTAATCAATGAGGAATGTTTTAAACACTCAAATTAAAACTGCAGTTCAGGCCTATATGGAAAAATCAACCAATAACAAATGCTGGCGGGGCTGTGGGGAAAAAGGAACACTCCTCCACTGTTGGTGGGCATGTAGACTGGTCCAACCACTGTAGAAATCAGTATGGAGATTCCTCAAAAAACTACAACTGGAGGTTCCATTTGACCCAGCTATTCCCCTACTGGGGATCTTCCCAGAAGAATTAAAATCGTCATACCATAGGGACGTATGCACAACCATGTTCATAGCAACACAATTTGTAATAGCTAAATCTTGGAAACAACCTAAATGCCTAACAACCAATGAATGGCTAAAGAAAATGTGGTTTTTCTACACAGTGGAGTACTACACAGTCATAAAAAGGATAAACTAGAGTCATTCATATGTAAATGGATGTTCCTTGAGAACATACTTTTAAGTGAAATAAATCAGACACTCATGAGTACACATCGAATTGTCTCTCTGATATGAGAAACCATAACTGTAAATAAGGACAAAGAGGTGTAATAGATATTATATAAAAAGAAGATAATATACAAAGGAGAGGAGTA
>PVJO010004368.1:0-110563 GCA_004026905.1 Hystrix cristata
TGACTTTCTGCTTTTCCCCTTCTTTCTTTCTAGTACTTCTCTCCTCTGCTCACCATCCTCCTTTTATATAATATCTAAATACCTTCCTCTGGGTTCTAGCGATATCATGCCCTCCAGGTTTTCCTAAACTCTGACTTTTACTTCTCACTCTAATTGTTCCCTTCTCTCAAAGTCCTCCCAATAAGAGCCTCTACAGTTTGTAGGGACAGGCCCATAGGTAGGGAAAAGATGGGGTAAAGGCCTACTCAGAAGTTAAACATAAAAACAACTACATTCCAACAGTTAAAGAGATAAAGGCAAAGAGACTAATTTCGGGAAAGCCCCAGGTAATCTGATTAACATACAGAAAGCAGACTCCCTTCTGACTCTTACATCTACATTAACCAGCCCTAAGGCACCTGCCCATATGCTTGCCCTCTGCCAAAAGACAAAAGTCACAGAGCTGAGGGAAATCAAGGCAGAGGTGACAGACAAGCCCAAGAGCCAATCAGATTCCACGGGCCGACCCAAGGGAAAAACCTCAATAAAAAGGGGCTACAATGAAGGGCCCACGAGTATTTCGCTTTCGAATGCTCCCTACTCGTCCAGTAGCTATCATCTCCTTGTCCCCCTTTTTCACCACTTTTAAATAAATTGTCCTCTAAATAAATTGTCTTCTCTTAATTTAAACTCGGTTTCTTTAATTCTTTACTGTGGCTGGGTTTAGGATCGCCGGGAAATATATTTTCTAGCAGGACAGCAGCTCACAGTCCTCCTCGGATATAACAGGTTCAAATCAGGCACTCTTCTTGCTACACCCCCTTAGGCAAGTCATCAATTCCTAAGTCATTAAATATCTATATGCAAGTAACTGTAAACTTATACCTCCAGCTCAAAGGTCCTACGAGCTCTAGACTCAGGTACCCAGTGATCCAGAAATTTTGGTTCTTGGTGACCTAATAAGCATCCTAAACTTAACATGGACAAAAAGAACACTGACCCACTATTTGGGGACAGGGGGGCTGCACAGGGGTGCTGGGGATCAAACTCAGGGCCTCGAGCTTGCTAGGCAAGCGGTCTACCACTGAGCCAAATCCCCAACCCCTGACCTACTACTGTTCTCCCGAAAGTGTCCCCCCTTGTTTCCCACGACTCAATAAATGGCACCCAATTATTCAACCCCCAAACCCAAGCACTGTCCTTGATTTCTATCTCTGCTCCATACTCTGTACCTATCCTGTTATTAGTAGGCCCGCTTTTTTGTACTTTCAGGCCTCTCACACCATCTCCTGTGCCACTCCTAACACCTAGGCTACCTCAGTGGCCTCCTTGCCAGCCTCTGTCTGATTCCCCACCCAGCACCCACTGGGGTCCTCAAAAGGACTAACTGGAACCTACTACCCTAAAGCGAAAAATCTACAAGTGTCTTTCTTTTGTACACTGAATAAATTTCAAAGTCCCTTACAAGGTCCTGAGTGATCTGCCCTCTGCCCACTCTGGCTCTTCCATTAGATTCTCCCCCGGCCCTAGCACCTCAGAACTCATGCTTCCCTTGCTGTGCACCCTGTACTGCACTTATCTCCCATCTGTACATGTTGCTCCTTCAACTTGCAGGCCTCAGCTTCAATATCATCTCTTCCAGAAGCTTTTCCTGAAAACCCTAACTCGACTCACCTCCATTACTTGGACTTACAAATAATTACATACCATCTGCCATACTCACTTCTCCTGGAGAGAGGCCATGTGTTCCCTTCTCCACAGTGAATAGCAAAATACACTGTACACAGTGCACAACTCAGTGAATGGGAACTGGCAGGAATAAACTCCAGCCTTCCAGAGTACTGTATTCACTAGTGATTTCTGGCTTGTTTGGTAATTGATCTTTGTGAGTCCTTCTACTACTTCCAGAAAGACTAGAAGTACCCAGCCCAACTCCTGGTTTTATTTCATTGCAATATTTGCCCAAAAGTTCCTCAAAGAAGTGACTATTCCATTTTTAAAAGAGTCCTTTAGTACCAGGATTCCCAAGTAATCCACAGATGGAATTCCCGGGAGCCTTGAACTGGGACAAGGGCACAACTACATCTTTGTTTTCATCAACCTCTTGTACAGCATTTTCACTGATTATGAGGGCAGGCGACAAGTATAATACCTGTGACTTTGTTGCCAATAGACGTATTCTGATGTGTATCACAGTATAGCTTAGATGTCTGGAAGTATCATTTATCCTCATTACTACTCAGAAATCACAGTAATTATCAGACCTCTGCTAGATCTTGTCAGACAGTGCTTTAATAAAGAAGCTAATCATTTTCTATATCACAAACTTGCAATATTTTGCCAACTCCATTTCTCAAAATAAGTTTGGAAGCATTCCCTCCTCATTAATTGTTTGGAAGAATGTGAAAACTGGTATTAAGTCTCCTTTAAATGTTTGGAAGAATTCAGCAGCAAGGCCACCATTTCGATAGAAGTAACCGCATTTCAATACAACTGCTTTCCTATATAATCCTTGGGTTCCATTTTTTGTATTTCAGATTCTCCCCGGGTCTACATACTGTGGTAAAATGAGGGAGTGGGGGGTAGAAGGGACCCACGACAGGGAGAAGAATTCTATCAATGCCTTGCTTAGAACTGCCAGTATGATGTAAAGTTCTCAGGTTTTTATGAGTTTGTTTTTGTTTTGCTGTACTAGGAATTGAACCCAGGGACACTCTGTCTACCACTGAGCGCTATCTCCAGACCTTTTTTGAGACAAGGTCCTACTAAAATATTCAAGCAGGACTCAAAATCGCAATAGCCCTGCATCAGCCTCCCAAGTGCTGGGATTCCAGGGAGGCACCAGCACAGCTGGACTGTCACTGTTTTCAGTAGTGGCCTTCCTCTCTCTCCTGGCCGTGCGTCCTCATCCGGCCTCACCCAGCAGATATCATTCCCACTACTACTACCTGTATGTGCCGCTGTGGTAAATGTCCCAGACCATCAAAGGAGATCACAATACGGACACGATTAGGACCCCAAGTAGGACCTTCCACGAAGTGGGCACACAAAGAGCCCTTAAAGGTTTCTAACAGAGATCGGGCAGCTGATTTTAACTGGAAAATTTGACATGGAAACAAAATGCATAAAGCTTAATGAATAAAACAGAGGAGTAAATTTTAACCCAACATGATGTGTCAAAAATACAAAGTTTTAAAATAAAAAAAAAAAAAACTTTCAAGCTACAATAAAATGGAAAATTTCCCCTATGACTCTGAAAGGATCAATACTCTAAAAATATACGGGCTCGTTCAAATCAATAAGAGAAAAACTGACCATCTAACAGGAAAATGTAAAACACTAGCAGGTTAGAGAAAATGAACTGTCCACAAACACAGGATGATTTTTCAATTTCATTAATATTCAAATCACTGCAACCTGAAACGACAGGATAATGTTTTCAGTACTAATTGTAATGATTATGTATTTTCATTCTTATCATACAATCATCTATCAGGTTACTAGAAACAGAAGTAGGAGAGAATACTAACATATACATACATTGCCTTTATAAAGGACAACATGGCAATATGTATTCAGTAACTTAAAAACTGCTGAGACTCTTTGTCCTAGTAACTCAACTTTTAGGAATTTATACTCAAAGGAGGATTAAGTAGGGGTACAAAGACTTGTGTGGAAGTACAAAGAAAGCATTCTTTACAACTGCAAGTTGAAATAAAATAAATGGAAATAAACCTATGTCAAACAGGAAATGAAATTTTGGTATAACCATATAATACGAAATCACTCTTTAAAAGTCTAGTTTTTCTTATATGGAAAAATACTTAAAATATATGATTTGTTCGGGAGAGCTAGATTACTAAGTCACATGACTTTTATGAATCACATTTTGATTTTATAAAAAGCACATGCATATACACAAAATCTATGAAGCTACCAAAATGTCTGAAGTAGTGCTGCTCCTAGGTCATAGATACAAATCTTTTTTTTTAATTTTGTAGAATATAAACAAAATGACATTACTTTTATAAGAAGCATTTACCTTTCGGAAAAAAATTGTTTCCACACTTGGGGAATTTTTTTTCTTTCCTTTTTTTTGGTGCTGGGGATCAAACTCAGGGCCTCGTGCTTGCAAGGCAAGCACTCTAACCACTGAGCTAAAACCTCAGCCCTGTTTCCACACTTAAAATGCTTTAGGACAGGGCTGGGATGTAGATCAGTGGCACAGCACTTGTCCAGAATGTACAAATCCACAAGTCCCCAGGCTTAACACACAGCATCGCGAGAGAAAGAAAGAAACAGAGAGAGAGACAGACAGACAGACAGACAGACAGACAAAAACAGTCAGGGTGGAGGGGGGAGGCAGGCAGGGAGAAGGCAGGAAAAGACTGACTACCTTCTTCAGCAAGAAGATGTCTAATGACTACCCCACGCTCCCCCCAGGCTCTCTTCAGCTGCTCTCCAAGTAGAGGCGGCATGACTTTCTCACTAATATATGTCCCGGCCGCGTGTGCGACACTAAATACAGTACATAACACAGGAAAGCTATGCCTCGGGTACTACTACTAACTATAATCTCAATGTTATTACCACCAAAGATTTATCAAAAGCTGAGCTTTGGGTGCATGGCCTATAGGATGCAAAATCCAATCTACTTTTTCGTCCTACTATTGTGCACCTATGTCAGGCCAGATCAGCAGAGAAGCAGTTCTGGCTTCACGTCTAACTGTCCCAACCACCACCACTACCACTACCCAAACACTGTGAATTCCCTACAGACTCATTTTTAATGAATTTGTTTCCATCAGCCTATTTCGTGGGCACTGTAATAAATGCACCTATGAAGTGCATCATTGTGCCTACTGTAAGTGCTAGAACTGAAGGGACAGGGGTCCCCGTAGGCAGGGAAAAGATAGGGTAAAGGCTCCATTAGAGTCAGAAAGCCAGACAACTATAATCAAATAGTTAGAAACATAAAGGCAGGCAGATTCCAACAGTCAGAGAGACAAAGGCAAAGAAACTGGTTCAGGGAAGGTCCCCAGGTAATATGATGAACATAAAGAACACAAACTCCCCCTTTTTGATTTTCACATCTCTACATTATCTGGCACCCACCCGTAATTTCAAAGAAAAGTCACAGAGCTATGAGAAATCGAGGCAGCGATAACTGGTAAGCCCAGGAGCCAACCAGATTCCAAGGGCTGACCCAAGGAGAAAACCTCAATAAAAAGGGGCTACAACAAAAGGCCCACGAGTATTTCACTTTTGAATGCTCCCTACTCCTCAAGTAGCTATCATCTCCTTTTCCCCCTTTTTCGCCACTTTTAAATAAACTGTCCTCTAAATAAATTGTCTTCTCTTAATTTAAACTCGGTTTCTTTAATTCTTTACTGTAGCTGGGTTTACGATCACCAGGAAGTGTATTTTCTAGCAGGACAGCAGCTCACAGTCCACCTCCAGACGTAACAGAACTATGTTACTATCTCCCAAAAATTACCCCTGGAAGGAATCTTCTTAGGCTGAGCATCAGAAGTCTATGATGGGGCTGGGGATTTAGCTCAGTGATTAGAGTGCTTGCCTTGCAAGCACAAGGGCCTGAGTTCAATCCCCAGCACCACAAAAAAAAAAAAAAAAAAGTCTATGATGCCTCATCCAATTAAAAAAAAGAAAAAAGAAAAAATATCTTCATATATTAAATTTGGACAGGTAGATGTGTAGACATGCATGCTCCTGAAGAGCTGAGGATTTCTCTTCTTTCTATATACACATACTAGTTCAGACACATCGCTTCTGTCTCCAAGTAGATTCCTCATCTTATGGGCCCACTATCTTCCTCCCAAGTTTTCTTTGCACATGAGCTGTGAGAAAGTTCAGTTTCCACTTTAATGCCCACTTTCAAGAAATATACAGTTCCTTTTGATATGCACACTACGATAGTTATACATATCTGGTTTTAATTCACAGTCCTGTACTAATTTCCTTCTTAAACTTTAAATTTGTTGTTTTACTGAAGTTCGTGTATCCTGGAAAGAGAAAATTCTTTGCAACAAAGCTAGAAAGGCAAGTATAAATAATAAAACATAGTGTTCATTCTAAAACCTAATATGATGGTTACTGACGTGACTAACCAAGTATTTCTGGTTCTCTCCTTCTCTAGACACATAACAGAATTGCCTAGAACAAGCACAAAACTTTAGCAAATGAACAGCAAGCAAAAGTATCATTTCCAAGCCCGACACATTTAAATGCTGATGGAAACATGCCAGAAGTATCCCTTACCTTCTGCCCTGGTTGCCAGCAAGGCTGCATGGAGGGCAGGGGGCAGTAGGGGAGTCTGAGTCCTTTCTTAACCTGGGAACAACAGGCAGTACAATGTTCCTTTAACCTAGGAGGACTTAGTGGTGTTTGCAACCACCTAGCCTTCCTGAACTGATGTATCTGATCTAAGACAATGAAAAGCTATAAATTTCAATCACTTAGTGCAGATCCACAGTTTCTGAAAGACAATATAGATTCAAAGATCCATAGCTTTTCAAAGATAACACCTTTATTAGAAATTCCTGGGGGTTGGGAATTTAGCTCAGTGGTAGAGCGCTTGCCTAGTAAACGCAAGGCCCTGAGTTTGATCCCCAGCACCAAAAAAAAAAAAAAAGAAAGAAAGAAAGAAATTCCTGGTATCAGAAGTGTTTCGGATTTTAGAGTGGTTTTTTTTTTGGATTTTGGAATACTTGTATACTTTACCAAGTGAGCATCACTAATCCATACTCTGAAATGTCCTAAAACCAAAAAGATTTTGAGTTTCACATTAAGCACTCCAAGCTCCAGATTTTGGAGTATTTAAGACTTTGAATTTTGGGTCAGGGATGCTCAACATGTACTACAGGGACAGGGTTCGTACCTTAGAAGCAGGCCATAATTTTCAGCGTGTCTTCTCACATCTGGAACACTAATTGGGCAGGAGACCAGAGTCCTGCTGACAAAGATCACCATCTTAGGATGAGGAAGCAGAAGCCATGATCCCACTGAATTTCACAGCAGTGGGGCTAGATGGCTGGGGGTCCGGCACCTGCAGGAAGGCCCTTCTGGGAGGGCCCATCGCTCTTGGGGACTGTGACAAAGGGGAAGCAACTCCACTGTCTGCTGCTAGGAATCAGGATACATTGTGTCTGCTTCAACAGGTGTGGGGTGGCCATGAAGATTATTTTTACCCTCCCAAGTGCTGCAAAGGGCAGGTCACAAGAATGTAGACGTTTTGTTTTGTTTTGTTTTGTTTTGTTTTGTTTTGTTTTACAAGGGAAGAAATTAGGAAGAGGGATAAAAGTTTTAAAATAAAAAAAAATAGGCCCAGAGCAAGTTTAATTAAAAAAAAAAAAAACCCAAAGCAAGAAAACCACAAGGTTTGAGATCTTAGGCAAATATAAATAGACCACAAATGAGGCTTTTTCAGCAGGGTTGTAGACAGCAGGTGTAAAACAGGGTCAGCTGCGTGAAAAAGGAGGTTCCTAGGAAACAACAAGTAAATCTACAACAACAAGATCCTGAGAACTGAGCTGGTGAGAGTGCTCCCCAGAGTCCTCATAAAGAGGCAGCTGGGTAACAGATCTGCACGTAGATAAGGGTTTCTCTAGAGTGAGCCTCCCTGTAGGCTGCCAGCCTGGCCTCAACCCCGCCCCAAGCACCAGATAAACCAAGTCTAAGGGACGAACACCAGCCAGCAGTGAAGTACGGAATATCTAAAAGAATTAAAGAGGATACACATCCATTTGAAACACTTTAAAAACAAAGGCAGGCAGCCCGTCTGAAAAACTAACCAATCGAGGCCCCTGTATACAGTTTAGGAAAGTTTAATTCTATGAAACTAGAGTTAAAAGAGTTTTTAATGAATAAAAATCTAACCTTCTCAGCAACAGAATCTAATAGGATGCCACAGGGATTTTTGGAAACATCCGGGATTGCAATACAAATAGGGGTATGACAAATTGGACCAAATGGTGCATAAATAAGGTATGGTGATAATAAGAGATTTCTAATTAAAAAAAAAACAAACATTGAATTGACTGCATACTTCTTAAGCTCCAAATCCAGCGTTAGATAACTGACAGGTCATGAACTCCTGGCTATATACCCCATAAAGGATCCAACGCTGATACTTCTGCTGCCAATCAAATCCAAATCCAAAAGTTGTGTATCTCACCCAGGCTGGTGCTAAGGGTACTGAGCAAATCATTCCCAAGAGGAAGGCATCTCCCTTTGGTACAGAAGTCAGTGGAGGAAAGAGCTCCAGCTACGGCCAGATTTTCTTCCAAAACAAACAAACAAAAAAAAACCATGAAGGTCTTTACTGACACAATGACAAACAGGTGACTAAGGACACAGAATTGAGCTTCTCAAACTGAGGTACCTGTAACCCCAAGGAGTACATGTGAATGCAAACCACAGAATAAAGATGGTATCTCTTCCTAAAGCATCCCTTTTACCGGGGTAGGCTGTCACTAAAATTCAAGACATCTGAATAGATTGCAAAAATACAGTATAAGCTGGTGGTTAATTAACAGAAAGTAAATTGCAATGAACTTATATATGTCTAGGCAGACCTGTGTTTATATATATATATACATACATATATATACACACACACGTGTGTGTAAATACATTTTTTAAAATACTTCATAGTGTATTTTCCATCTACACCTGAATTTTATAAGAAATCCTTCCACATATCAAGGCCAGAATAATTTTTGGCCTGAAAAACATTTTGTAGTGAGTATAAAACACCTACCTCACCCCTAAAATGTGCTCAAAATGCGAGCACATACACAGGTACAGCTCTCTTCAGCAAATAAGTTATAGAATAGAACTTTTTAATGAACTACCTGGATAAAGCACTTGGAAAAGTTAGGTTGCAAGCAATGTGCACAGGACTGTTAGATACAAGCCAAATAAACATGGGAGTGTAATGGCTTATGATCTCCATCTACTAAAGAAATGCCATGGTAGACACTACCTGCCCCATTTCACAGCCGCCATTTTAAACCCAGATCAGCTTGCTTCAAAACCCCCACTCAAGCACTATGTTGTCCTCAGTAATACTACCATTATTTGCATTAATAATACTAGTAGTATAAACTAGGACTGGCATTTTGAAAATATTCCTTGATTTCTACCACCCCAGTAAAGCTCCCTAACAAAAGAACAAGTGCAAACACTAAGGATATGATTCTACGTTACTTTCAGCAGCTTTCTTCAGGGTTAATAAGTAGAACTACTGATAGCAGCAAAGCTAAGCCGCAAGCCTGCCCATTCCTGAAGGTGAGCCTAGCTCACATTCGTGACTTTAAAATAAGGCAGCTGTCACACACAGCCAGAGGAAAACTAAGAAATTCTAACTAGTAGGGAACAGAGAGTAAGTCATCCTGTGGGGAAGGTGGCCGGTGCCCCTGCTGTCATGTGACTCTGTGTCGGTTCTGTGTAAAGGATGTAGGATAAGAATTAAAACTCTAACTATAGAATATACCCCATCAGACGTAGCACAAAGACCTTGCCAGAGGAATGTAACTCTCACGGAGACTACGTCCCCCTCCACCTCCCCACAGTCTGACGAGTGGACTAAGAGAGCTGCTGAGAGTGCTTATTTTGAAGACATCCAGCTGTGGACCACTGCTTCAAAAATGATTCGCCCACTGGGATAGTCAAAGCCACCACGGTGCTCCCAAAGCCGGGCTTTTACAAACACCCTAAGCAAGATCTACACTCCTTCCTGCTTCTCGTCCTGACGTGTGGCCTGCTCTGGCCTGCTCGGCCTGGTCAGCTCTATGTTTATGGAAACAGAAACCACAGGTTCTTAAAATATGCAATTTTTCATATAAGACAACCAAAAATTTTGTGTGTTCTCTGGATAAAAATGGTAATTATTGCTTTGAGTTAAAGGATTCTGTAGATCTAATTGCTTAATTTTGTAAAATAAATACCTAGCAATTGTAAGATAAATGGTTAGTAGGCTACAAAAAAATTAATATAAATTACCAACTAGCAACTATCAACAAATTTCAAAAATCGCATTATACATTGCTGGTGAGTTGCAGCAAAACAGTCATGCTCAGATTTTGTAGGATGGATTAATATCTTTTAGAAAAATCAGTGTGGCAACACATCTAAGAGCCATGCAAGAATGCTGAGGGATCCCAATGACGCGAAGTCCACTGACACAGTTCTACAGTCCCAGCTGATGTGGTCCAGACACAGAGTTTTCTGGAGCCTGGACTTAAACCAGATACAGGCTTTGGAGATTGTCGAGGGACACACATGCCACTTGTCCAGCGGGCAAGCTTCCATATATCATTTCCCTGTTTTAATCAGGGTTCATTTGGTTCATAACATTTAAACTTACGTAAGCCTCCTTGGGAGGAACTTAGCAAAGGTAAAGGGAAGCATCTCCCCGTGTCCAAACACACTAAGCAAAGCTGGGCACTAGGAGAAACTCAAACCACGAATTGCACACCATCAAGGATCAAGACATCGGCTCTCAACTTCTGCACAACCTGGAGCCAGTCCTTCTCTCTCCCCACTTCTGCTTTCTTCTCCTCTGCTGTCAACTCCCGCTTCTCTGCTCATTCACCTGCTTACAAAGGACGCTCTGAGGCTGTCCCCAAGTGATCTTAATTCATACTTCTGCTGACCTCTCGGTTCAGCTCTACAACTCTCTGTACAATACCTCAATCCCAAAGACAGATAGTCCTCCACGATGATTTGATTTTTTTTTAACATTATGAAATGCAAAAGTAATACACATTCAGTGGAAACCATACTTCAGATTTCGATTGTGGACCTTTTCCTGGGCTAGTGACATGCAATGTGATCCTCTCTCATTGCTGGGAAGCAACCGGAGCCACGGTGCTCGGTCAGCCATGTGATCACAGGGGAAAACTAATACTTTACAGTATTCTGTGCTGCTAGTCCACAATGTTCCAAAAGCTAGGTGTTATGGTTGGTGTCTAGATGTCCCCCCAGAGCCTCATGTGGTCATAGGTGGAGCTGGATCTAGAGTATGTGATTACTAAAATTAGTCCACTGATTGGTTTGGCATAGTTCTGCTGGGATCAAGGATGTGATACTAGGATTAAGGATACTAGGATTAAGGGTGGAAGTACTACCCACTATAAGGGTGGTTCGCCTAGACAAGGTATACAGGAGAGAAAGAGGCTTGTAGGCCTCTTGCTTACCTTGCTGCCTTCTGCCTGTCTGCCTGCCACCCTGCCTTCAATCCAGCCGACTGTGGACTGAAACCTCTACAAACTGTGAGCTAAATAAATCTTTCCTCCCCTAACTTTGGGTGTCAGGTATTTTGGCTCAGTGATGAGAGAAAACTAACTAAGACACTAGGTGTATTAAATGTATTTTCAATTTATTGTGTTTTCAACATATGAGAAGCATCTGTGTTCTACTTTTTGTTTTTGAGATAGGCTCTCACTTTATAGTTCACGCTGGCCTTTAACCCCCCGCAATCCTCCTGCCTCAGCCTCCCTAGAACTGGGATTACAGGTGCCCCACCCCCAACCCAGCTAAGAGGCATCTGTACAGTCAATGTAATTGTTCTTTCTGAGGCCAGGTCTTAGCCTGGTCCAGCTGGCTTTGGGTCAAAGTCACCTTACCAGGTTAGGTGAGGCTACCAAGTACTTGCAAGACCACAGGAAGGATGGACTACCTGGGGAGGGGGACAGCAAGGAGGAAATGACAGGCATCTCTGCTAGAGTCCATCAGTCGGGGTTTCTGATTGACACTGAATAGAAGCAAGTTTAGGATCACTCTTTGGCATAGTTTTTCTACCTATGAGAATTGTTCCCATAAAGCAGTCAGTTCCCATAAAGCTGAT
The DNA here is from genome assembly GCA_004026905.1 of Hystrix cristata. NCBI lineage: Eukaryota > Metazoa > Chordata > Mammalia > Rodentia > Hystricidae > Hystrix > Hystrix cristata. Next base: position 11,849 of record PVJO010004368.1, read on the forward strand.
ACAACTAAGTACCAGAAAACTGTAGTTTAACAGCACTCACACCTCACAGTTCTGAAAGTCGGAAGTCAGAGAAGAGGCAGGTGGCCCACATTCCCTCTACAGGCACCGGGAAAGGATTTGTTCCAGGCCTCCATCCTGGCTGCAGGTACTTCTCTGGCTGTGGCAACAGCCCCGTCTTCACATGGTGCTCACCCTGTGTGCCCACCTGTGTCCGGAAGTCCCCTTTCTATAAGGACACTAGTCACACACACATCACAGTAGCATCCCACCTTGCATCCATATGACCTCATCATCCCACCTTGCATCCGTATGACCTCATCTTAACACCTACAACAGCAACGACGCTATCTCCCAGTAAGGTCACATTCTGAGACCCTGGGGACCAGGACTTCAAAACAGGGACTTCAGACAGTTACAATCCAACCCATGGTGCCTAGATTTTGCTTACTGATTTTTTTTCCAAGAAACTATCTAAAGAAAATTACATGCATAGAAAGGTTCAGTTAAAAAAAAAAAGGTTCAGTAAATCACTGTTTACAATGACAACTCAGAATCAAGAGAATGACAGGATATTCTCAAGCATCTCCCAAGACAGCAGAACACTACTTTTAAGAATCTAAAGTCTTAAATCAGACTGCCCAGGTTCAGTTTAAATCTTGGCTCTGCCAATTATTAACCGAACGACTCCCCATGAATTTCTTAAATTGTCTTTGACTCAGTTTCCTCATCTGTAAAATGGGGAGCTAATAATCTCTCACAGGGTTTTCTTCAAGGATTAAGTGAACACAATAAAATCTCATCACACTATAATGAAGGGTCTGAAATATCAAATCACATAAAGTACAAAATCTTGCTGTTGTGAAGTTATGTACAGGCCAAACTTTTGCCCTTAGCCTGACTCCATAATGCCCAACAGTCACCAAAAACTTTATATGCAAATTTACGTTATCTGGGGACGTGTTATTAGGGAGTTTACTGTACATAGAAAGAGCCTACGACACTTAACTAGCACAGGAAGGGCATGAAGTAAACCTGTAACTTCACCTCTCCAGCAACTCACTGTGGCACCTGGGCCTGCGGTGGTTCCTCCCTCTCATGTGTAATGTGTCTTACCTCCTCAGCAAGACTGAACACTGAACTGTGAGGTTCAGACTTAGATATGCAAGTACACGGAGAAAACGGAAGCTCCAAATTCTAGACTGTTTTGCATTTAAGGCCTGCTTCATTGGTGTATACAGAGCACCTTCTCACTGCCTGTTTAAAAATTACCATCAAGCTCATCTTTCTAGAACAAACAGTAGACATTTACTGCAGTTCATAGGTGTTATTCATAGACACGGTCCTGAGGCCCTTACTGACAACCTATTAATTCTGATTTGAGCCATTATTCTAAGTACTTTGATCGCTTAGTGTCTAGGTCAATGGCAGATTAGAAGCAACAAAGAGAAAAGGCTTGGAAGAACTACAATGATGCTATAGGATCCACAGCACAGCAGTCCAAGACGCCGCAGGTAAAGGACACACAGCAGCCTTCCCAACTGCTCCTGAACGCGACACCTGTGTGGCCAGCCGCCCACATCTGCAGTGTCAGCCACACCAGTAGGAGAGCTCAATTATCTAGAAATCTATAACGCGGCACAGACTCAGAGATGGATGTACGGAATCTTTTTTTTTTTAGTTTTGATGTTCTCTACTGAAATGAATTCTGAATTCTGTGAGAAAACTGCGATACTGGCATAACTTTCTCAAGTAGCTCCAGATAGTCCAAGCTTAACTATACAAATTGTAATAAAAACTAGTTAATAGATTGGCCAGGTAGAATCCAACAGAATCTTCAGAGAAACTGACATATTATTATTACACAAATAGTTTAAACTTCAATATGCACTCTAAAGTGCTTGTAAATGATTCCTAAACTCCCCTTACAACTTTGCTTATGCAGCTCATGTTAACTTTTGAAAACTAGAACTGTATACACTTCAGTCTAGATACTACAGTACTCAAGCCAACTTCTAATAACAATGTCCAAATCACTATCATCCGCCCTGTACTCGTAAGTCATTATCCTTGCGCCGAGCACACAGCCAATGAAGACAGAATGCACGTTTAGCCTGACAACGCTGGAAAACCAAAGTGATCGGTTTTAGAGCTTTATCAGCTCCTCACAGGCAGAGTTACAGTTTGGTGTCACTGCATCCCACTGGCCCGAGTCTGTGGTGAGGGTTTCTCAGCCCCAGTGTCACAGCAGGACCACCTGAGGAACTTAAGGCAGACTCAGGCCCTACCCCCAGAAATCAGGTCTAACCGATCTGCAGCAAAGCCCTGGATTTCTGCTACCAAGACTCCCAAGTGATTTTAATGTGCAGCCAGCGCTGAGAATGACTGATACGATCCTTTCTTATCGATTAATATGAGACTTAATAAGCTGAAAATGGATGTTGCTACTCGGCCATAAAGAAAAACTTGAGGCATTTGTAAGAAAAATGGATGCACCTGGAGACCATAAGGGTCAGCAAAGTAAATCAGACACACAAGCTTGTACATAGTATATAGTTCCCCTTCTTTGAAAAATTTAATAGGAAAGAGAAAGGAAAAAAAGTTGTTGGTCTCTGGTTTCACTGTAACATGGTGTAAGAACTCACCTTGCAGGATTTACTTTTTTTTTTTTTGATGTTGTATAATTGTCTTTACTGTTGCTATGAGTATGGTCTATTTTGAAAAAAAAAAAAAAAAATTCCCAGAATAGGAAAATCTATGAAGATAGTGAGTAGCTTAGTGGTTATCCAACTTTAAGAGGTAGAATGTTTTAATTGGGGATAACAAAAATGACCTAAATTTGATTATGGTTACAGTTCTACATCTCTGTCAATGTGCTAAAATCTATTGAACCTTACATTTTAAGTTGGTAAATTATGTGGTGTGCAAATTTTAAATTTAATAATGTTGCTTTATTTAAAAAACTAGATGTTAAACCCTCTACCCCACTCAAAAGCCCACCATTTTACCATTATTACTTGCAAATGATTAACTCAAATATTTCAAAACTTCAAGATACATTCCTATTCAAATATTCATGTTAACTACTCATAAGCAATCTTTACACTTGGTGAAAACTATTAAGCACTAACGTTTTAATCAGTTGTTTTAATATTAATCCACACTAGGGTTGGGGATTTGGCTCAGTGGCAGAGCGCTTGCTTAGGAAGCACAAGGCCCTGAGTTTGATCTCCAGCACCCAAAATAAAATATATATATTAGTTCACACTTTCTCAGCCATTTTCACACCAACTTCCAGCAGCCACAGGCAATGAGCAGTTCTTCGCGGTCTGACACTGTCTTCAAGTGTCCCATTAAATACCAAGTTACACCAAAAAAAATGGGAGACCGGCAGACAGCAACTGCTGTATATGCCATAAACCACACTGAAGCTTTATTTTAAATTCTTTCATGGAAATACAGGCTCAGGTGGAAGTGGTTCCTAATGTTAAATATGAAATGTTCTAAGTAATTTGCTAAAACAGGAGGAAAGTCAGACAGCTGGCACTGGAGAGAAAAAGGCTTATGCGAGGTGAGGCCTCCCCACAAGGCAGAGGGTGAGGTGGACCTCTTCCCGGCCAGCACAGAGCCAGCTATGTAGGAGGAACAGGCAGAAGCAAGCAGGAAACGTGTCCACGTCAAGCTGCCTTTTCTAATTTTCAGCAGAGCCATCAGGATCAAATTTACAACAGGACTGCCCGGGAATCTCTGAGCAGGGAGAACACATTTTTAATTGTCTAGTGTGGTTTTCTTTATCCAAAGGGATTTCAATGAGAAAGAAATTCAGCCCTCCTTTCCCTCCATTCCCTGGTATTGATGGCCATCCAGGCAGACACACGGCCCCGACAGGCTTCTTAATTTCCAAAAGGAGGCCTAAGCCTGCACTCTCTTACTCGACTGTCAAAATGCATGGAGATGATCTCACATGGACAATGTCAAGTATCTGTTGGACAGGATTTTTCCCCCAAAATTACAGCACTGTTTGTATCCATATGAGCATGATCCCTCAATGAAGGTGCGCTTTTAGGCAACTCTGGAATATCTGTTGTTAGGGACATCGTGGAAGATGCTGTACGTTCATCACTCAACATTTCCAATAGTGTGGGAAATTTTCTCAGTCCTTAGTAACTACTGGCTTAGTTTCTGCCTTCAGAAAACTGGGTCACATAAAAATCCACGTTTTCTTATTTGCCTAGCCTGCTAGAAGGCTCTGACATTTAGAATCAAGTTTTGGCCTTCTTCCAGCAATCAGAAAGGAACTATTCTCAAGCATTCTTGTATGTTAACTTCACCATGACTTTTTTTTTTTCTCCTCCACCTATAATTTTCCCTCTGCTCAAATTTCTTGATCTATTAATTTTATCTTCTTAGTACAAGTAGAAATTCCCTGTAGGATCTAGAGGATAAAATCCAATCTGACCATTTTAGAAGAAATGATTACACATAGTCACTCTGTGATTTTGCCTGAATTGCTTTTTGAGTATGGTGTGAGGCAGGTCTCCAATTTTGTTCATTTGCATGTGGATATACAATCTTCCACATGTTTCCATTTTTTAAAACACCATCCTTTCCCCACGGTGCTCTTGGCACCCTTGTGGAAGATCAGCTGACCACAAATGGATTTATTTCTTGTTTCTTTATTCCAATCCATTTGTCTATCAGAATGTTTTTTATGCCAATACCATACTCATAATTATAACTTTGTAATATAAAGTTCAGAAAGTATGATACTTCCAGCTTTGTTCTTAAAACTACTTTGGTTATTTGAGGTCTTTTATGGCTCCATATAAATTTTAGGATTGTTTTTCCTAGTTCTGTAAACAATGAGTTCAATCCCCAGCAACAGCCCCCCTGCAAAAAAAAGATTTTGATAGGAACTACACTAAAGGTGTCGATTGCTTTGGGTAGCATGGATATCTTAATAATATAAAATTCTTTCAATCCATAAACAGGAGATACCTTTGCATTTCAGTATTTTAAATTTCCTTCATCATAATGTTTAGTGTGTCTTTCACTTCTTTGATTAATTCCTAGGTATGCATTCTTTTAATTGCCAACATAATGAGATTTTAATTTCCCTTTCATACAGTTCATTTTCGAATTATATGACATAAGTGACCTTAAAACTGCAAAATTCCCCACCCACCAAACTCCACGTTCCTTTTCATTTTCTTTTCTCCTTTGGCTATGTTAGTATAGAGGTCTGCAAAAGATGAACTGCTTTCCAAATCTAACCCACCACCTGATCCGTGAATAAAGCATTGCTTGGACACAGGGAAACCCATCTGTGTGTCCTGTGCTGGGCTACTCTCACACCACAACGGCAGAGGTGAAAAACTGCACCAGAGACCAGCTGTCCCACGAAGCCTAGCAGTGGTGGCAAACCTGCAGCACAAGTGCCACAGCCGGCTGTTTGTTATCACCGGAAGCCCTGAAAGGTTTGCCATCGCTGGCCCACAGTATTTACTCTCTGACCCTTTATAGAACAAGTTTGCCAATTCCTACTCCAACCCAACTGACTTGACACAGACGCTATCTTCACCCTATGCAATATACGCCCCATGAGATCAGGGACTTTTATTGATTTTGTTCACAACTGTATTCCTAGTGCCTGGTGCATAGTGGGTGCTCAATAAGTATTTGCTGGGTAGGTGAAGAATGAACAAATGATTTATCAGTATGGTTGAACTAGAAAGTCTAGGACACATTACTGACTTTAAGTCATTTGCATTGTGAAATTTATAAGAAAATACGTAAAACATTAAAAGTACAAAAACAATGATTATAGGAGGAGCACTCAGTAACTACCACCCAAGTAAATAAGTAGACTGCAGATAATGCCTTTTTGGTCAACATATTGTACTTTTCTAACAGCCAAATTAACAGTCCAAAGAAGTATACCTGGCAAGAAGATTTCCCTGCCCTAAAGAAGAGCCCTGCTACCTCTGCACGCCCTGGTCCTCAGACACACCACTCAGTCGGTTCCTCCAGTCTCACAAGATGGCACACTCAAGACAAACGCAGACAGGAAAAATTCTGGAACCTCACTATAAAGCCACCTTGTTGAGGAACGTGCCACTTAAGCAGCATTTAGTAGGGCCTTGGGCATATTAACATAATCATCCCCTCTTATTTGAGATCCCTAGAATCACATTCCCCCTGAAAGTGAACACGGTACTACTGGGGCTCCCTGTAAATCTCTGGCTCTGTTTTTCTTACACATTTCTGAACTTCACTGCAAAAAATTAAGACAGCCACCCTCAACTCCCCCTTCTTTATATCTCTCTTCAATTTATTAACAAGACATTGTTGCTAGTGCCCAGAGAATTCAGGGGGGGAAAAAACAATCTATTTAGAAACAATTCTGACTTAACTGTAATGTCATTTCCTATCCATGTCTCCCTCCTTCTGAATTAGGGGAGACATTTGCATTAAAATAGTATCTCTCTTACTGGGAATGCACCTGCTCAGGATGATTAAGCCCCAACTGAAGTCATAATCCTTCACTTCTGAGATCACTACTGTGCTAACAAAATGAGTTATCGCTTCTGGGGAGATGTAAGAAAAAAAACTGGGACCCCCCCCCAAGAATAAAACTGCCTGTATATGGGGATGGAGAAAAGCCAGCGAGACAGGGAGCAGGAATAAAAGATCTAAAAAACAAGGTACGGGCAAATAGTTTCTTAAAAAATTTACAAAAAAGTTAAGTCACAATCCACAGATAATTAACCCTCCACACAGGAGATAAGTGCTCACAGAACTAAATTCTGCTCTACTATGGCAAATGCTAAACATTGTTTTGTTTTAGTAAAAGGTCATGCTGTGTTGTTTTTTAGAAGGCCATCAGTTAGGGTTGATCGCCGTAACAGCAAGTATTACAGATGATTTGCCCATACTAATTTCACACAATGATAACTTCTCCATTCATGATAATAAAAAGAAAGCGTTATGCAACTCTGTGCATAACGCAACACGTTACAGAGCTTTTACAATGTAGTAACTTACAAGTGAAATTCCACATGGTTGTAATGGGGAAGAAAAGAAGTATTGCAGAGATCTATGTATTTTCTCCATTCACATAGACACACAGTAATGGTTTGGTTTTGCAAAAGTGCTAGAAAGGACAAGGACCCACCTTCTGCACATATTAAGGTTTGTCTTACATAATTAAACATAATGAGATAGGATTTGTCCTGTAGAATACACTGGAGTCCTGTTCCTAAGCCTTCCAGCCCAAAACAGAACAGGGGCTTGCTGGGTGCTGAATTATGCCAGTACCCCCCTACGATGGTACTGTAATTAGAGGGTAACGTTATTTTTTGTAATATTGCTCCTCTGCTCACATCAGAAGCGAGAAGAAAAAATCCTTCACTCAATTTAAGACCTATATTTAAAACATTAAAATTCTGGTATAATAGTGTAAGCTAACCTCATCCTTATTTTAAGTGTGGGCAAGAAATTACAAATCTGTTGTTCCTAACAACACAAAAGGTGACTTTGCTAAACATATTTAAAATTAGATACGCTAATTTTTTTTCTTTCAACATATACGAGTAAGCAAAGCGTCCCCACGGTAAAAACATAAGCAGGTTGGCCGAACACACAGCTAGTGAAACATATACAAGGTTAATGAAATTTAAAATATTCTCTAGAATGGAGTCTTCCGAGAATATGCACAGAAATATCTTAGTGATGCTGAACCATTGGGGGGGAAATTAGTTCATTTCACTCCTTTCCCCAAACCTTCTTTAGAATATACATGAGCCTCCTGTACAGACTCACAAGCACACATCCGTTCCCATGTAGATGAGGAGAAATGAGCTATCTATTAGGAGAAAAGGGTATAAGCAACTCAACAAAATTCTACACAATCCTGCAGGCATTGATACTACAATATGAATTTTTATGAGTTCTCAGGAAGAAAAAATATGCCTAAGGAAAGGTTGATAAGACCCAACAGCTCCAGGGAAATGGAATACTTACACCCTGGGGCTTGCACTCGCCAAGTCCCTGCTTCAAGGAGGGGCAGGAATAATTCAGCACCCAGCAAGCCCCTACTGTGTTCTGTGCTGGAAGGCTCAGAAATAGGAACCCCATTAGGTCCCAGGTACAAAACCAAATGCTGAAGACACGCCTGGAAAAGTCACTCTCAAATAACACGTGATGATGAAAATACGTAAGACAAGTGTTATTCTCCTTTTCACCTGCTATTTCCTGCCATGGTTTTTGCTATCCCTATCATCCTCCACAAGGGTTATAGCCCTGACTTGGGGGGACACACTAGCATTTACAGCTTTGCCATGAAACAAATACTGTATTTATAAATGGTACTTCTGTTGGAAAACATCCTTTTGTTGGCTTAAAAACTACTGCAAGACACTGACACCCTGAAAGGAAGGGAAGTGGACTTCCTTTTCTGTTTCCTCTCTCTTCAATCTCCAAAAAGCCACCAGTTCAGCAAAATTAAGTCAAGAGGGGAAAAGTCTTTCTTTTTATAAAATGTGTACAAGCAATTCTCAGACTACCAGAGGAAATGAAAAGCACAATATTCCTAATGGGAATGACACTTTCTAAGGGCTGCCTTGATAGTTGAGGATCCACAGAAAAATTAGCAGTGTAAATATCAAAAGTTGCATTTTGTTAATCTGAGGTCTTTTAAACTAGTATGTGTGCTGCCCCTTAAAACAGAAAAATTGGGGGGCTCTGTAATAAGACATTATTGTTCCTCCAAAAGCTAGGTTGGGTGGGGATATAAACCTCTAAGAAGTGTGCTTTCAAATAAACACATACACACAAGAACCTGAAGTCTTCTACAAGTTACAAAAATATTCATTAATACCACAAATAGAGCTAAGCGCCCTTGCTGCACTCAGAGAGATAGTCAGTGTCTCTTGCACACAGGTCAAAGCTGAAGGTCAAAGGATATTCATGTGCAACATCAGACATTGCAAAGGCAAACAGACAAGCTCAAATTAACTTACTCAAAAAAACCTGGTGCCAATGCCTTGCATTCTCTAAAATCCTCATTTCCTCACCTGCAAATGGGGCTAGTACACCCCCCCCCCCCCGCCCCACAGACTTGCTGTGTAGTGAATCGCTCCTGCTCATAAAGGCCTCTTAATCGCAGGAGCCGGCCAGTCCCGGACAACCCGGGCCCCTCACAGAACCACCAGCCAGGCCTCTAATGCACACAGACCAAGGATCCAGGGTCTCCTCGTCTCCTCCTCTGATGGTATACTCTGTCCAACAGCCTCAGGTGACACCAGTGTAGCCAAAGCGGGCACCAAAAATGCTGCCACAGTGCCTGCTTCCCTATCCATACCTCCATCCTCAAGGAACAAGGATAAATTGTTGTGTTCTGGCTTTCTAAACATTGTCTTTCTCTCTTTACTGGTTCGCTTTGGTACAGTATTTTGTTAGCGGTCTGGCCTGGTCACACCTGGGCTTCAGGTAAGCTCCCTGCAGGCAGTGTCACGGGAAGGGTGCTGAGCATGCTGGCAAGGGAACAGAGCCGAGGCCACTGGGGTGCTCCTCTGACGCCTGGTCAGGCACCGCACGGCTCTGAGGCTTACAGCATCCACTGCTCTGTCTCGCCTCAGAACTCCGTGAGCCAGGCAGGGCTCAGTAATGATGCTCCACACAGATTTTTACCTTATTTTTAAGACAGTCATCAATAAACTGGTAAACCTGTTCATGAGCAACTCTAAAAAAAGAAAATGAGATTAGCCCACCCCACTCTGCTCTTACTGGCCCACCACAGGAATAGACACTGGTAATAAACGTGAGCAAGTTAATTAGTCTGTAAGCTTCACTTTCCCTAACTGGGAAATGGGAAGATTTCTCACTTTCCTCACAAGTTCAAGGACAGACAAAACTGCTAGAATGTACGAAAAGCATGTACGCAGCACCTAGCACACAGGAGGCTTTAATAAGGCCTGTGTGAAGATGCACTGTCAACACTTTCCGAAGCTAAATAGCCACAAAGAACCAGTTATAATTAACAGCATCCAAAATTCAGATATTTTTGTAAGATGCTACCAGTTATATCTTAAGCTGATCTGAGTGTTTCATATTTAATTTTAATGTTTTCCTTCACTTTTTAGGGAAGAACTCCAGTCAATTACATCATTAATGCCTGACCTCATGTTCTCCTTGCAGTCTGGATGTGAATGTGCGAGGTGTCTATTTTCAAATTTCAGCCACTTTGGTGAGACCCATTTTTTTCTGGCTTTATGTTTTTATAGCATGTTATTACACAGATAATTGAGCACCGCAATTCAGCAACCAATTGTAGAGAAGAGCTGCCAGCAAGCAATGCTGTCAAGGAAATTAATTAGTAAGAGGAAAGAAAGGGGCAACATTTACCAACTATTTATACTAGAAGTCTTGGTCTTCTTGTCCAGAATTCGCTTTAGCAAACATTTTTAAACACATATCGGTTCAGAGGATGGCATGCACAGCACCCGTGCCCACCCAAGCTGCCTGTTCACACAGAAGCCCCTGCCAGCCATGCACAGGGGAGCTTGAGAAGATAAACCCCAGACCTCAGGGGGTCCTTGCAGAATCCAGAAAAGAAACCCTTCACTCCAAAGAGGCCCATGCTTGGGCTCCACTGTCCCTGGCTCTCTCAAGAGGCCCTTGCAAAGCATCATGGGAAGACAATGAGATGCCTGTCTGCTCCACACTTCCCACTATCCTGAACTGGTCTTATTCTAGGCTCTGAAATCCAGCATACCTCTGTGCTTCCACACCCTGCACACAGCCACCAGAATCTGCTACGGCAGAACAGCCAAGTGTTCAAAACCCAGCCTCCAGGGCCCACCCAGCAGCCTACCCAGCGGCTAAGAAGTTTTCAGGGTCCCAACTCCAGCATCCCAGCACCTACCTGGGTGCACAGAAATCTGCTTTCGGTCTCTCCCTGCTCTCTGAAAGAGACCACCCTGCACCCCAGGACACCCCGCACCCCTCTTCTGTAGGTTTAGATGCTCAACAAAGAGACTGAGAAGAGCCTCAGCTTCAAACTGATTCAGTTTTCTGCCAGGCAAATATCCCCACGGCAAAGAATTACAAAGGTCCTGCTTCCTGCTTGAAATACCAAAGGAGAAAAGGTGAAGGGCAAGTCACAGGTTTAACCACACTGAAAAGATTATTCCACCACATGTGCCCCCAAACAAAGCATCAGAAGGGATGCCTTGTCTTTTGCTGTGAATAAAACCTAGCTCCAGGAGAGGCACCCCACTACCCTCAACATGAGGGGACCTTGGTATGTATCATGAAGTCCCGGCTCCCCCAAACCCATCCCAGCAGCAGGGAATGTACGATGACTTATTCTGCACAAAAGAACTCTGCCAGTTCAAACAACAGGCGGGCTCTTACTCCTGAAGAACGAGAATGTGTGGGGAGGGGCAAGTCCCCCAAAAGGGGGCAGTCTTTTCTGCAACACAGGCAATTTTCAATGTGATTTTAAAAAAATAATCTAAGATTAGGATCTCATTGCCTACATCAATAGCTAAAGAATCTTTGGGACCCGGAATACTATTTTAGTAAGTGCCAATAAACTTACATGCCAGAAGTCTAAAGTCTTACAGGAACAGCTTCTGTTCTGTCCTTTCGTGTGTCATGTACATTGTCTGCAAGCTCATGGAGAGAGTAAATACTTAGATTTCAGAGTTAAGTTTAACAGCATTTAATTTCAAAAGTCCAGAGTACACATTGTGATTACAATAAAAAATAACCAGGACAGAGAATCTTTGAAGAAGTAGTAGAATTGGCCAGCCCCTCGCACAGTGTATCACAGGTTCACTTTCTGGCAATTTTCCCTGAGAAAGGGGTACAGGACAGGAAGAATGAACAGGGCAAAAAATTAAGCTCTGTTCTAAAAGCAGGGCCACCTGAATTGTCCCACCTGGACCTGCACACATTAAAGAGCACCGTCTCCTCCAGGCTCCCCTCACATTATGGGCTCATCCTCACAGAGCCCCTTGGTCCCCTTGCTCTTTTGCTGTGTGCCTTTGGGAAGTGGCTACTGTGCCACACGCGGCCCACACGCAAGTAAACCACAACAGCACTCATTCACTCTTTGAGGAAGGAATTTTTCCCAAGCTTGCAGAATACTGAAGGGGACAGATGAAGTCAAGAGGTTTTTAGGGCTTATCCTTTGCAGGGTCACTTCCCTCCCCAACACGAACACAGAGAAATAGAACCTGACAGGTCTGAGGCCAGGAGGAATGGCCCTATAGAATCACAGCAAGTCTGCGCCCCTGGGAGTTTGGAGCAAGACCTCATAGTCAGAGGTCTAGAAAGCTCTAGGGCCAGAGGCTGCCACAGCCACAGAGGGGATTCTACCCTGGTGCGGGCTGTGACTCCTCCCAAAGACCCACGTGGTCAGACTGTCTCCTATAAGTTTTTCCAAGTACACCTTAAGGAGCAGGGGGGAAAAAAACAAAAAATCATTGAGGTGGTATTTGAAACTCCAACTAGGCCAAAAACATCAATACTCTGAACAAAGTAAATTCCAAGTATTAAGTAACCAAAACATCTTTCTTTACAAAGCAAAACAGAAAACACAGGCCCGAAGAGATATTTTTAAAAAATGAATTCCTGTTAAATTCTTACCAATGTAAGTCCTCCCACGACTCTGGTCCCACAACAAACAAAACCAGAAACTTTCTTAAGACAAAGACTAAAAAAGTATTAGTTATAAACATTGCTTAATTACATAGGGAAATATAAATCTTAAGAAAATGTGTACGTGCAACCTGTTGATTAGAAAGTTATGAAGCCATAAATAAACTGGTATTAGAGAAAATACCACGGTTCAGGTAGTATAGTTTATATCAATACCTTTAAATTACCCAATCACAAAGAGTTACCTATAAATGAATGGAAAAACCAACCCATCAATTGCTCTTCCTTCTAAATATTCCTTCCATAGAGAAAAGCAGAGGAGTTTCCTAAGACTTACAAGCTAGTAAATATACCTGATACGCCAAATAAATTACCTGGTACAGCCTCTTCTTTCCGATGCTTTTAAAATCTTCAAGGCCACATGAACAGCCCACTTCCATAAAACCCTGCCAAGCTGCTCATTCTGCGGTTGCCCCGCTCCAGCCCACCTTCAGCTCAAATCACTTTTCACGTGCTGACAGTCCAGTGTGTGTGACATTCAGAACAAGCCACTCTGCACTGTTTCCTAACCTACCTCTGGGCTGCTTTGGGCACTGGGTGCATCTTCTAATTTCTCTTGTGTTTTCCTTCCCTTCCCACCCACTAGCTCCTACAGAGCTTTGGAAGGAGCACACAGAGCAAGCTTCGATCAATACCTCCTGAGCTGACAAAGAAAAGCCACCTGAGCTTTCACACCAGCTCTACTCTCACAGCAAGAATGGTTCACAGCAGCTGGGTGCCCAGGGGAGCCCTGGTCTCCGCCTTCCATAAGCGCCTCTTCTTGGGCACCTGTTAGGAAAGTGTGATGAGTACGTCTCACCCAGGACTCCAGTATTTCCTCTCTTTCTGCCCTACAAACATGTAAGCCAACAGGCAAAGAGAAGAAAAAGGAGCTCTACAAAAAAAAAGAGGCATGAACCTAAGAAGCTCACTGGCCCCCGCCCACTCACCACCCCAGTACTTAACACTAAAGTGATAGCTGCCACCTGTAAGTTTGAATTAGAAAGAGCCAAACACACAAAATCCCACTTGAATCAAGTCCTCATTTTTAGGGTCGTCTAAACAAAAGCAGCTGTTTTAAACCACACCAAACTTAAAGCTACCCCTTTAAAATCCAAATTATCCTGGTCACCCAAGACTCATGGGAGTGTTTTAAGAGTCACTAATCTGGCCAGGGATCTAGCTCAGTGGTTAGAGCGCTTCCCTTGAAAGTACAAGGCCCTGAGTTTGATCCCCGGCACCCAAAAAAAAAAAGTCATTAATTCATATTGCAAGTTTAAAAACATAAAATTCTGGACACCTGTGAAATATAAATTGAAACATGTTAGCAGCAATTCGGTCATACAATCCACCACCTTTCATACAAGCCCACAAAGAAGTAGGAGTAAACGTACATTTAGAAGTCCTTAAGTGTCAAAATAAATTCCTAAAAGCTACAGGTAATGGGTAATAGTATCTCAGCCATTCACCAAGGTGCTCATCTGACTGCAGCTCCTTCAGGAACGCACAGAGAGCGCCCCCACGCCTCTCGCCAGGGTTGACACTTACCATCCTAAAGGCAGTTGGTAAACCTGTGTTTATCGTTGAAGAAAATCTGCGCCTCACTGTCCTCCCAATCACCGCAGCGGATCTCTAAAGAGACCCCGGGAAAGGCTCTGCTGGACTCACCCCTGTACCAGACTACTCGGGTGGAGTCTTTGCCGTCGCTTTAAACAAACAAACTGCACCAATTCCACGGTCCACTTTTAACTCTGTCACAAGAGCTCAGAGATGGGGGACAGGGAATGACAAAGGATCAAAGCAGAATACATACAAACATCCTCTGCTGCAGAGACACAGCCACCCTTCACAAGCTCTGTGGACCTGGCTTCCAAACGAAGAGGCCCCCCGAAACACACTGGAGGGTAGAGAGCTCTCTGGAAGGAGGACATGCGGCCATTACTGAAAGCCTCATCTACAGCCGCTATGTCACCTTATCTGAGTTAAACTAAAAGAAATAGCGTAGGAAAATTTAAAGGGGGGGAGACAGTCCAAATTAAAACATTTGTTGTATAAAGAAATTTCATTATACAAAGAAAAAACGCTGGGACAGAGGACCTTTCATTTTACTCATTTCTAGTAATAGCACTTGGTTTATTTAAAAAAGCACTTCTAAGGGGTTTTTCTGAAGTGACCACCTTCTCCCTTCAAATCAGAGCCTTCACTAGCCTTCCCCTATTAGAAGTGATCTGAGAAGAGGTAGGAGACACTTGGCTTTGGATTGAAGTTTATTTATCCCCGTATATGGAGCTAAATCCTCGACATCTACAAAGGTGTCGGGATGACCCAGGTGTCCAGGAGGCTGCGTGGGGCTGGGTGTGGGGACTGCATGTGGGCTCCCTCTCCCACCTCTCCTGTTTCCCAACTCAGAGCACCTGGGAGGGCTGGCCCCACTCACCCAGGGGTGCAGACGTTGCGAACTACCTGTGCACAAACGAAAGCCACAAAGGCAGCGCCGAACCACGTGGCCAGAGCACAGGGCCCTGCACTGGCCCAGTTACTCACCTGACCTCTCTGAGGAAAACTGCTGGTCCAGAGTTCTACTGTCCTCACCATTTCTAGCACTACTATCCAATCTCCAGGATTTCACCACCCTGTTCTGGGGGTAAACCAGGCTTTGTAGGCTGACCTGGAAATGGGATCACTCTTCAAAGTCTTTCCCAGTGGGAATGTACTCTCCAAGTTCCGAACAACTGACTTATAGCTCAGGCCACAGCTGCCAGTCTCTGATTTAAAAATTAAAACAGAATAAAAGTCAAACATCTCGCAGATTCTGATTTAACTTTGCACATGAACTTTAGTCCATGTCAAAAGCTGGGCAGCTGTGGTTCAGAAGAGTAGGAGAGCCCTGGCTGCCTGGGAAAGCAGAGATCGCACAAGTCTTTTAAATAAAAGAGTGACTTTTACTAATCAGAAATCGTCAGTCCAGGATGAGGAGGTGACAGGCTTGTGACATGCAGTCCACGGAGAACTCTAAGCAACAAGCGAATTCCACGCCAGAGGTGTTTCTGCTTGGAGCTTGTAGATTCTTCCACTAAGCTAAGGATCTGTAGAGAAAAGCCTGAGGGACAACGATCCAATTCTGCCATCGGAGCCTCTAGGAACTATTGCCAAAAACTGTTCCTTGAAATTTCCCCCTGAATGGTTAAAATGTATTACTGTATTTCAAAAATGACTCTATAGCCACACCACTGCATTGTCTAGATGGCAGGCAGTCCCGGCTCAGAGGTTAAAACCCTAATGTGTGGGCCCTACAGCCATCCTGTATTCAAAGCAGCTGCTGTCCCCCACCCACTTTCCCCTGCTGGCCAAACTATCTCGGCTAGGAGACTTATTCAAAAACTGAAGCTTCGGGCTGAAAGGGATGATGCGAAGACTTTCACTATTTCAAAAAGTGCACAGAAGCCTGAGGACCTGAATGGCTGAATGGGTGACAATACTACACAGGGTGCCTCACTATGGAGAGAAACAGAACTGAGCTTTCTCTCCAGAGTGAAACCCCTTTGCAGGACCTGGGCAGTGAGAGACAGACCTCCCACTTATCAGGGATTACCAACAGAAACATGCCAAGTGACTTTAAGGGAGGAATAGAAGTGAGGTATGTAAGTAAACCATGTATTTCCTGTATGTTTAAATCAGCATAACCTAAAAAGAAGAACCTATAAGTTAATGTCCTTGTGAGAAAACCTGCTAAGAACGTGTGCATATATCTCAACTGCCTCCCACAAAAAGGTGGGGTGATGGATGTTTATTTTGACTGACTCATGCCACAAGGTCACATATCCAAACATCATGTTTATACAGTAAAGAAATACAATTTTTTTTGTCAATTTTATGTCTTCATAAAGCTCGGAGGGAGAGAATGTGCACCAATTTGAAATTCAGAAAACAGCACAATTACAGGTTTGTCAAAAGAAAAAGGTCACTGAACAGTTCTGTAACAAATGATTCCCTGATGAAAACTTTAAAATTTTAAATTAATATTTTTATAGTAAGAAGTAAACAAGAAACTGAAGCTACAGCTAAAGGAAACTGATTTCAATACAGGTGAGGATCAGGGAGGCTAACTGCCTGCTTAGTAAAGAGCCAAAGCAAGAGATCAGACCTTCTTGGGCCCACACCGTCCACGGCTGGCAAACTGGCCAGGATTCCTGCAGCCAGCTCCTGCTTGCTTACAGCAGCACTATCCTGCGAACTAGTGACACAGACTAGGACCATTGCTAACGTTTTAAAACTAGCCGTCAGTATTTCACCAAAAAGTAAAATTATTCCTTTACACACGTGGCCAAAAATGCTGTCACAAATGTGATTTTAATGAATAACCAAAAATTATCAAAGAATATCGTTTCTTGAAGTCAACAAGAAAACAGGAATTAAGAAAGAAAGAAAGAAAGAAAAGAAAAGAAAAGAAAAGAAAAGAGGAATTGGTTTATAGTAAAATTCCTTCATCTCTAGAAACCTACTAATCCCATTAACAGATAACTAAAACCCAAGAACACAGCTTTAAATCTTAGCATCAACCGTCACAAAAGTTCAGACAAGGGTCAATCTAAACTCTTACGCCAAGAGCATAGGGACCCACCACCAAGTGGTGTCTCAGCTGCGACCACATTCATTCCCAACAACCAGACATTCACGCAGCACCCGCATATTGAGTGTCACACGGCCCAAGGTTCTGCTAGCCCTCCAGTGCTCCTCAGTGGTCTCCCATACCTCTTCTCCCAGTCTCTTTTCTCTATTCCTCTCCCCTACGCTTGTGTCACAATCAGCAGGTCACTTAGCTGTGAGCCAATTTAATTCCCAATTGAATTTCAAAAAGACTTTTGGGGAAATTAAATGAGTAAATGAATGTAAAATATGCAAATGGTGTCCTAACATTTATTATGCCTCAACTACAATTTTACACAAGGTGCTACCATTATCCATTAGACACCAAGCACTTTCCCCGTTGAAGGGGCCTGAGCTGATAGGGTCTTCCTCCCATTCTCTCAGTTTAGAGGGGGAAAGATAAACCCTTGCCTATGCTATGAAAAGAGATGTATATAAAACAGGGAGGAGGGAACAACTGAAGTGATTTGAGAAAGGGCTACGCAAACTATAAGGTCTCTACAATAAATACAAGACCTGGCATAACACAGCAACAAAAATAAAGCAATTTAACTCTCAGAAAACAGAACTGATGCAATTTCCAACTTCAAAAGTTAAAAAATCAAGATGTATACTTTTATTAATGGCACAATATAGTTTTTATATTAGCAATAGTTCTTGAAGATGACTGAGACCCAGATTGAGTGTCCTAAACCACTATAAGATGTCCATACAATCATTTAAAAATCATTAAAAAAAAAATTAGTCTGTTCAGCACAGAATAAGGTAGGAAAACACACCATGACATTACAGGGGAAAAAAGATAAGCAACAGGGGAGAACAAAGAGAGCTTTCAAATTAATCTTTAACAAATCATAAAATTCAGTAACCAAAAAAGGCTTTTCTCCCAAATATTCTGTTTAACAAAGGTTTTACTTACAACGTTTTAGCAAAAGAGGCTTTTTTTTTTCCTGTCATGTTCTTTTTAAAATTCTGATGACCGAGCTATGAATAGAAAAGGGGAAAAAACAAGGAGGAATTATAACTAGTAGTGACAGGTAACCTAATAAACAGAAAGTGATGATTCAGAAATAATTTTAAAAGAATATACAGCAGCATGATTTCAGCAAACTACGACTTTGCCATGTTGCTATTTCACCGGCATAACTCTTCACTAGTCTTAACTCCATAATTTTTAAAACTCTTGGCTGCAGGCTACTCAAACATGTGAACCAAGTTTCTCCAGGTAGAAATGTTTCAAATTTCAGAAGCAGAAATCTTAAAAAGCAAAATGATATGGCCATTTTTATGAAGAAAATCAAAGGTGTTCAACCTTGTAATTTCCATTTTAACTCATCCTCTAAATGTAGAAATTTCCCTCGTGGCCAAGACCCACCCACTGTGAATTAAAGTTAGTCCTGAAAGGTCTTCAAGATGACGCGGGCACATTTACTGTGGTATGGAAACGCACTTGTGGGACTGTCCCCCTCCCCAGTCAACAAAGAAATAGGGTCTCTTACTAGGGTAATTTAGCCAATGTCCACTGAGTAAATAACCAGGAATTTCCAGGAATATAAAATAGTGCATTAAATAAAGTTTACTAAGGTAATTTTCAAACAGCAGATAAATAATTCAAAGTACTATAATGTTGGGCAAAGAGAGGATGGTCTTTTCTTGCCTGACAAGTAATTTTCTTTTCGTTCTCATTCTCCTCAGACTCACACAGACTCAGTGCTTAAAACTGAACTCGCTCTGACCTAACACAGGGATTCAACTTACTAGTCTGATAAGCACCCCAAGGACGTGAAGGTCGGCCTCTCCTTGGGTTTGCCTATGTAACCAACTCATTTAAGACATCTGCAGCTCTCCTAGGATTAAACCCTCTCAGTACTGTGCTTCTTAAGAATCTAGCACCTGAGGCTGATGCTTTATCCAGGGCAACGTTCCCCTCCTCTTCTTGGTACCTCTGACCAAATATCCTCAGAGCTGTTCTCTTAACACAAGAAACCTGGGCAAGGGCTCAGATTATTTCATTTAAGCCATTCCAGTTTAAAAAAAAACAAAAAAAAAAAACTATGTGAGTATGTTGTGTGAGGTGAGATGTGTTTCTATGAGCCAATTTATTCATAAACAATCTAGTTATAAAAGTCATCATTTAACCTTTATACACAGAAAGGATTTCATCACAACTGCATTCCATTTCAATCCCTCAATGTCATCGAACTGGCTTGGACTGCTTTAAGACGCATTTTTAAACAGCTAGGATTGCTCTAAGACACAATTTTACAGTTGTCACTTTTGTAAATGTAAATTTCAGTGACAGGGTACGACCACCAAAGATTTTAAACCCCAGTTCTAACCCAATGTAACTAAATACTGGGGCCTTTCCAGTATTGCAGAAGGGATACCTATCTCTCTATGAAGAAATGCCTGAAGAGACAAATCTTAAGCCAGGAAGTCTGAAATACAATGGCATTTTTAGACAAACAGAAAGGCACAGGAAGAAATGACATAACTGATTAGAGCAGCAGCTGATCAAGTCCTACGACCGGGGCCCAAAACCCCACATTTGATGGGAGTTTGTTAAAGGCCATTCGGTTTCCCAAAAGAAACCGGGTACACTTGTGAAATTGCTTTCTACCCAAAACACTGCTAAATTGCAAAGTCCGGAACATTAAAATTAAAATTTCATTTTCCACATGAGAGCCTATGAAATTAGTTAAGAAAAGAAGCCAAATTTGTCAGTATTTCCAAACTCCGGTTCACCTCTCACCCTCCTCCCAATCTCCAATAGCATTACAAAGCATCTGGGCTGGAAGGTTCAGGAGAAGTAAGTACCCTAATCAAAACTATATCGACTGTGTCTGAGAGGAGAATTGATGGGCTAGCAAGAGAGCACAGGGCTAGGATACAAATTTATCAGCTAGCTTGCAGACAGGTGTCTAGTTATGAATTCAGATCATTAAGTACGCAGGGAAGTTGGAGAAGCCACCAGGAATTGCATGCAAGTGTATACGCTTAAATATAACTTCAGTGTATAGAAACATCTTGCTGACACAGTACGGAACCTACGTTTTTTTTTAGGGCATGGTTTTTTCAGCTAACCCTGGAAGCACAGGTGACTACTGTCCTGTCTTCCCAGGAATTCTGAACCAGGTGAGAGGGAGAGAGCTGAGAAGAGAAACAGAAGCACCCAGAGTTGCTGGATCAACAGCCTTCTGCTTAATCTGGTATTTTATGTTGTGCTTTAGCCTAAAATAACATGAGCAGATGGGAAGAAACAGATAAAATATACAGCACATAAAAGAGAGCGAGAACCTTTGAATTAAACGATGCAAAGTTGTGTGTATGTCAACCTGAACAAGGGCAAGGCCAGAACCCCAGTTATTTCCAAAAGAAGTAAATTTCAGTTGCTGCTCCAGTATTTGAGCTATATCAAAAGAGCTCTGAGATTATTACAAACTGAAATGTTTATACTGTCCCAAAGTGACAAACAGAATTTGTGTGGGGTAATTTCTATACATGAGCTCTTGATTTTTCCAAAGCTCCACTGAATCTACAGATCTCACCTTCGAGAAGTTGGGGTAGCCCCTGGACCACACTTGCCTGACTACCCCAAATTTGATTTCCAGATCATCAACTGATTCCTTCTTACTGCCCCGAATCTTTACCAAGGAACCTTAAACGAAGTACACAGCCACCTCATCAGCTTTACCAGGTGGATGACATGGTGTCTTCTAATCAAACCCCTAGTGATTTACTATTCATAGAGTCTTTCAGGATATTATTTCACAAATGATCACTAAGAGCAGGTTCCATGAGCTAAAGAGAGAAGGTATCTCAAAGCGCTAACGAATCATATACCATAAAGCTTTGCTTTTAGTACCCCATAAAAAAATCCTGTTCATGAACACAGAAGTGATAACTACAGCACAGATCTACCTACTAAGGAACAAAAGGGCCTGCCAGGACCACCACCCAGGAGTGCTGGGAGCACAGTCCCTCTAGGAAGGGACTTCTGGGCCTCCACTTATTGCTGGCTGCGCATACCAACATTATGCATAAGCCAGCTTCTCTATGCTCAGTACTAATAGCAGACATCATTAAGAACACTCACTATCTACCAGGCATCATGCTTGGACTCTACATGAAACACTCGTGAATTTTCATGACGCCCTCTGCAGTAAATACCAGCATGCCCACCTCGTAGATGAGGAACGCAGGATCAGTAACTGCGCCAAAGTCATCCTGCCTATAAGTGGCTGACCTAGAACCAGAACTCCATACCCGCAGACAGTACAGACCCTGACCCCAAAGCAGGGAGCTGTGGTGGCCAGCTCTGAAGGGACGAAGGAAAGGAACACAGCCCTTTGCTGTCAACACCGTGGAATATACAAACGTGATGAGAAAGGTCAGGAAGCATCTTTCGTCTCAAACAATCATTTCTTCTCAGGCCCGTCTGCAGATGCACGCACACCTCACCCCGCACTCTCGAAGGCCAGGCCACCTGGTTAGGGACGCTTCTTGCTGTGAGACACGTTCTTCAATTTAACATCCGCACACCCCTCCCAGGGCTTTCCTCCCAGCTTCGAACTGAGAGAACATGAGAAACAAACATGACTTCATGTTACATACACTGAGTCTGAGAAGACGGGTAACCTGTGTCACATGCTCTAAAACATTAGTGAGGTAGACATATTTGGCATTTCCTGGAATAGCCAGGCTAGAGATGGAAAGAGTAAAAGCCGAGCCTTCCCGTTCTAGATAAATCCCAGCAAATCAGCCAGACTCTGGCAGCGTATGTTAGTACACAAACACCATGTGTCACCAAAGGCACAATCTCAGGCCAGGTCCCTTGGTGCTCACCATGGGTAAAAATGTCCCCCAATTTACTACAGAAAGGAGGACCTGCAAGGCCTGGTTCTTATTCTTCACTCCAGTCAATAAAGTTTTCCTTCGAGAAAATTTAGGCTTACTATGTCACAATGAAACACAGCATTAATATTCACACTAAGATGTTCTCTGGGATAGATCTAAATTCTTCTCCTATTGTATTTTCATATATACTTGCCTGGAGTACCTGAACTACCAGGCACGCCTGGCTCCTATCTCATCTACACACTACTCACCAAGAGGGCAGCCTCTAAGGATATCAATTCCAACTCCGAAGCGTTTCCACGGGCTATGCCAGTGGTTCCCACCAAGTACACAGATGTGCTTCATGCTGCCTGCCCTCCCAAATTCAAATCCAACTGTGGCAACCTTCCCAGCTTCAAGTCCTTCGATGGCTCCCAAGGCCCTCAGAATGAAGTCCAAAGGTTATCATGAGACCCAACTGTGGCCTCCCTCTCCAACACCCCCTCATGTCTGCTCTCCTCTCCTCCGCGCCGAGCAAGCTGGCTTCCTCTCAGAACCACAGAGCCGCCATGAACCTCTGGGCTCAGGGCCTCCTGCGATCTGCCTCACTCACAGTCCTTCGGTTCCCTGATCTAACTCTACTCACCCCCGTCTCAAGCTCCAACTTCCCTCCGCAATGCAGCTGTCCTCAGCTCCCACACTGCGGAGCTCGCAGTGTGTTCACATACTCCCTCACAGCCCGCTCCCCTGCACGCCACCTCTGAAACTAATGAGTTAATAATCATGTGCTTAGTGACTAGCTCCTTCTTGAGGCAAGTGGCTCGGTAAGACCCAACCCATCTCTGTGTCCAGAACAATGCCTCAGAGACACACTCGATACACATCGATATGCTGACTGATTATGCGATCTCATAGCTATTACTGAAGCAGTGCATCAAAAAGCAGACTAAATAATAAATACACTACGATTTATGCACCTCTCTTTTTAAATTGTGTAGCTGCTGTGATTAATAAAATATAAATCCCATGAAAAGCGTGGCTGAATTCACGGTAGCTTTTCGCTCTTCTCTTAATGATTGAGAACCAGAAGCTCATCCACTCCACTGCTACCATGTGAGGAACCCCAAACACAAACATCCCAAAGTGATTATTAAAAGCAGTCCTCCTACTCATACACCACTTAATAGAACAATTTAAAGACATCCCATAATTTGACCCATTGTTAACAAGGGAAATTGTCTCCCAACTTACGCCAGTAAAATAAGTCCCTGAGAGCAACAGAGCATAAACGGGTGGTGTACACCAAGCTGGAAAGCCCTCTGAGCTACTGAGCTCTCGTCTGACTTTTTAAAAACTGCTGCAAGTTTCAAATTCTAACACGTACAATAAAAAGCAGACTTAGTAACAGGTAATACAGCGGTCCCTTCAAAAGCATTCTAGGTCAATCTTCAGTGATTTGACTTGGTCAAAATGAATTAGGGAAAAAAATATCCCAACACTTTCTGCTGTGATCCACATGGATTCTCTTGATGAGCGGTCCCAAGGTTTGAGCACCACAGTTTACAACAGACAAAATAAATGGACATGCAGTCACTCATCCGCTGAATGTGCAAATATTTCCAGAGATGTCATTTTATGCAATTCATTCAACATGTATTTATTGAGCTCCAAATGTATTAGACCCACAGTGCCAGGCACATAAAGACAAAATTACTGCTTTCACCAAGTTTACTGATCAACAGTTAACAATCGGCACCTTTATTTAAGCCATCACTGGTGCGTTGGGGAAGGGACAAGGCAAAAAAATGCCTAAATGTGAATCTCGGAAATGGTGTTAGGGAACAGTCCTCCAAGGAGATGGTCTTAACTGTCAGAAACACAGTGTCCTGCCTGTGAACAAACACAGAGTCCACCTGCACAGGATGGGCAAGGAGCAGGAAAAACAAATGTCAATGGAGGTCTCTAACTCTCATGCATTTAATACTAAATCCAACCAGGGCTGGGTATGTAGCTCAGTGATAGCGTGAGGTGCTGAGCTGGACTCCTAGCCCCACAAAAAATAAAATAAAAATGTAAAAAACTGCCATCACTGCCACGGTAAGCTATTGTTTTTAAAATGCAAAGAGCTTGCAGGGCTGACTTAAGTGCATGAGGCTTTGTAGGTTTATACTAATATTGACATTAAGATAAAACCTAAAATAGATCAAACACGGTGACATTACTAGATATATTCAAAACAGCTTTAACAAGGTTGTCAAAAAATTGGCACTGCAAAAATACAATAGGAACTTGAACTGTGCTGCTTTTTAAAAATTGACGCAATAAATTGCTGTGAAAAAAAAGTACTTTGGAAAATACTGAACCTCCCAAGCTAGACATAACAATTTTAAAATCGAAATGAATTTCTTTCCATTTTATGAGTTGCACTTAAACGGTTTAATGCTTTATACTCAGGGCCTCGCCACAGTATAACTAACACTCCACTCCATGTGCCTCACTGCTATACAACCTGAGACACATAAAAACTGTTTCCCAGCTTATACTAATAAAAGGGGAATAAGCTGCATGTAAGTTATATGTTAATAAAACAATAGGCTAGCCCAACCTTGGACCTCGATTTCACAAAATTTTATCACAAATGAACTCAAAAAATTAATATCTACCAATATTTATTTGCCATTCAAAGAAGTATGTAAGGGGCTATGCTAGAATTGAATAGCATATGTAAAATGTCTAACAACTCTATTGTTATTATTCCCATTTAAGGGGTGAGAAAACTGAGGTTTACAAAAGTTGAATGGCCCATGATCCCACACTTAGTCAAGGTGGTAGAGCTGGAAATCAAACCCTGGTATTTCCACGAAAGTGTTTATAACCTGGCATTCCTGAACCCTCCAGAATGGCTACTGTAATTGTGTGCACTTTCTAATGAGAGGGGCAAAAGAGTTTTAATTTCTCAGAGGCCCCAATTCCACAGAAGGTTAAGACCCACTGCACCACATCATGACTGGTGTAAGAACAGAAAACACGAACTGGACTGCCACTCCGCTTACCAAGACGACCGCTTCTCTAGTGCTGAAGAGGCAAAGAAAAACTACATAGCTTTGGTTTTGCTTTAAAGTTCTCGGGGCAAGCCAAGATTGCACTCTTGGACAATTTTCAGTACCCCCTATCTCGGGTTAAGTTGCACAATAAATTGCAATACTCTATCTACTTATATCCAATTCTGAGATTTCACAAATAGTGGTCCAATGTTATTTAGTCATTCTGCTTTCAAAAATGGGTTTCAATCAGCCACTCCTCACTGCGCTGCCGTGGAAATAAACTATCATTAGATCCACTTGTGAGAAAGTGAAACACTGTCACCCTGAGGTTAGGCAATAAATCAGCTACCAAATAGGGATCAAAAGTGAGAAGCCCCTGACTCCCTTCCCCCACATCTTGGAACCTGTTATTGACCATGGTATCCTTTCGGCTGCAGAAACCATAAGGCAATTAACTCTACCATCTTCTCCGCCCAACACAATACTAAATTAGAATCTGGTGGTAAGTCACTAAATTAAGGCCCACTTCTAGCTTCCCAGGGACAGTGTGCTCACCTCCCGAAGTTTAGGCAGAAGTCACTGGCTGAACACCTGGCACATGCCTGGGATCTTCAAAAGAAGTCATAACCAGTGAGAAATGCTGCTATGGGGCAAGATTTGGTCATCTCTGTCCAAGGACACAGCTCTGTGGTGGGTGTGGCACTCAACAAACTCCTGGCATCTTGCTATTAGTATCAGTCTGGCACTTTGGATCCATCCAAAATTCCTGGCCTTAATCTGGAGTATTAATGTAAAAATGAAATTTACCTTGAAGTTCCTCTAACCTCAGAGGAATAAAATATAACCAAGGTCTTACAACTCATGAGCAGAGACAATTCTAGAAAGCAGGTCCCCAGACACCTGTCTGGGATCCTAGCAATCCCTTGAGGGGGTGGAGGAATGCGATTGGGTCACCGGTCACGGTTGCTGCCAGAGGCGTGGCCAACAACCAGCTAAGGCCATCTCTGCCCGGCTAGGACTCAACTCCAATTACCCCGTGCCAGAACCCAGTCGGCTTCCAGACCAGAGAGCCAGGGCGCTACCAGCTGGCCTCAGCTGGCTTCTTCCAGGGAAAAAGATGAGAAAAATACCACTCTGGCACTGAGGAGTTAATTTCACAACCAGGCTAAGTTAGGGTAATGTTTTATTTATGGCCCTGTCTGGTCAAGATGACTTCCCTACAAAAAACATCCAAAGCAAACAATCTTAAAGACACGAACACAAGGAGAATCTTAGGCTTCCTATGCTGTCCTCCAAAGCAAAAAAAGAAGAAAAAAAAAAAAAGGCAAAGAAAGTAACGAGGATCTCAGTGTATCAGGAAGTGACCCACAAGTTCTGGATGAAAATTCTCCCAGGAAACTAGAACTGACAAAAGTCCTCAGAACTAGGGCTGCTTGGTTTGGTGACAGCACTCAGCTGCACCCCCTGGAAACAGGTCCTCCAAAGGGAGCTGCAGGCCCACCGGCCGAGCACGGAGGGTCCCCGTCTCCCGGAGGACTCGGAGGACTCGAGCTCGAAGACCCAGACCACCCGTAGGCCATCCCAGAGGGCTGGTGCCACCGAGATCCGGGCCGTGCAACTCTGTGGCTACCGTGCGCACCTGTGCCCCGCGCCCAACGCACCATGTCTTCTCCTCTCCACTCTAGAGCTTCGGTGGTCAGCAAAGCCCACTTCGGACAATCAGGTCCGAGTCGCGGGGCATGCCAGTAGTCCTGACCACATCCACTCAGTGACCGACCCACGCAAACAGACATTAAGGACTTTGCTGCTTTGACATTTTAAAAGCACATGCAGACACGCGCGCGCACACACACACGGAGCTGACAGCCAGGGGGAACCCCCGACCCCGGGGAGGCTCAGGGCACGGGGCCCCGGGGCCCTCCCCGCTCCACCGCGCGGCGCGGGACAGGGAGCTGGGGTCGCCAGCGGCGCGTGGTGGGGACGGCGGGCGCACCTCCTCGTCCTGCTCCTCCTGGGACACGCAGCTGCCCCGGGGCGCGGGCGGCGCGGCTCCTCCCGGCGGCGGCAGCGGCAGCGGGGGGATTCCGAGCTCCAGCAAAACGCGCGCGGGAGCCCACGCGGCGGGTGGCCGGGCACCCAGGGCGCCGCCCGGCGGCTGCGGCGGCCGCGACTCGCGGGAGAAGCCTCCGCCGGGCTCCCCTTCCTCCGACAGAGTTTCCGAGCCCGAGGAGGACTCGGCCGAGGAAGCGCCCAGCGAGGACGCGGGGGCCGCCGCCGCCGCGAGAGTCCGGGCGCCGGGGCCCCCGCAGCCGCGGGGCACCGGCTCGGGCGCCTCGGAAACTTTCTCGCCCATCGCCCTCTGCGGCCCGAAGCGCTGCCGGGGGCGGCGGGGCGCGTTCAGCCGCGCGCCGCTCGGCTCCGGCTCGGTCGCTGTGCCGCTCCCGGGCTGCAGGAGCCCCGCCGGGGACTACATGGCTGCGGCGGGCCCGGAGGAGCCGGTCGCCAAGTTCCCGGCCGCCCGCGGTCGGCGGCCGCCGGGGACTCGCGCGCGCGGGGCCATGCCCGCTCCGAGCCCGCTCCGCGCTCCGCGGCTCCGACGCTGCGCCCCGCCGCCGGGACTGCGGCTTCTCGGGCTAAACCTGCCTGGGGCGGGGGAGGAGACGGGCAGCCCGGGGAGCCAATGGCAGGGCGGGCGCGCCGGTGGGCGGGGGCTGCGGCGCCCCTGGCCGCGCGGGCGTCAGGTAGGGGAGGCGGGGCCCGGGCGCGAGGCCCCAGACGGGCGCGCGGCCCGGAGGGTGGGCGTGGAGCCGCCGGCTGGGGCCCCGACTTCGCCGGGAGAGACCGCTGAGCGGGTAACTGTACTGTGTCACGAAAAAGTGCAATCGAGAAAACTGACCAGGAGGGAGGAAGGGGGGCTTTCTAGGGGGAGAGGAAGCAGGCTCCGCACAGCCCCCCGCCGTGGCGCTGAGGGACCAGGGGAACGTTCGTGACACAGTGTATCCCAAATACTGGGCCGCTGATCTCCGATCCCTCGCTTTCTATTTAAACTCCTTGGGCCTCAGTTTCCTCAACTTTAAATGGGGATATTAATACTAGTCTGTCTGGCCATGGACAGGATTAGATCGAATGTCAAATCAGCGGTGTGCTGGGCTTGGACACAGGGGGAGCTTTCCAAAAGCTATTTTGTGTCTTAATTTCTGTTTATAAACTAAAAAGTCAAGTCTAAGACTTGCACCTTTGGAAAGAGAGGAAAATACTAATTATGTCCCTGTACTTAACTGGGACCAACCTGAATTAGGACGGGTTAAATGGCCCTACCCATTGCCTGTCTGTTTACATCAGCTAGACGGAGGATGCAAAGAGCACCTACTTGCAGTTTGCTCCTGGCTCTGGATTGCAAGCTAACAAGGTGTAGAGCCAGGCGCCTCATTTTCCGTACCTGTGAGAACTAGGAGGAACAGCTTTCATCAAAGGCACCTGAAGGCCCTCCCTGGAGCTGGAGAACACAGCCTCCGGAGGACTTTCAATCTCTTTGCAAGCCCACTCTCAGTTCAGCAGTGAGAAATAAGTGATTCCTCACTTCCCTTTGGCTCCAGTCTCACCCTACGACCTGAGGTGTAAATTCAACCATTTTCAGCCCCACAGACATTTTTCGTTGATTGAGATGTGTACCGGGTGCTTGCAAAGAATACAAAGATGAATAAAGCAGAACTCTTGCCCTTGAGGAGCTTATGGTCAAGCCAGAGATTTATACTGCATAATATGGCTGCATTACTCATTTTTAAAAGCTGTGATAAGTGTTATAGGAGACAGTGTGTCAGAGGAATTACAGAAAAACTGTAGCAGGTCCTCGCGCAGGAGGCCTCCAGAATCTTAGATTTCTCTTTGTCAGAACCGCTTTGCCAAAGGTCCTTAAGAACTAGGACTTGAGTCGAAAGCCCCTTCAGCTAATGAGCCCTCTTATGGTACCCCAGGATTTACAAGTGATACACCAGACAAAGTGCTTCATCATATTGGACAGCAAGCTTTGTTCCAATCAGTTTCCTCCCCCAACCCACCCCATGAAGAGGAAGGTAGTATGATGTGACCCTCTTGCCACAGACAGCTGCACTGCAGGATGGACTCTGGCTGTCAGACCTGCATTGTGACACTTCAGAACAATCCATAGGGAGGTGAAGGCCTGCTGAGGCAAAAGAACAATTTGAGAGACTTAGCTAAGTCGTGAGAGGGAGGCCGAAGCAAGCACAGTGGTGCAGTATGAATCCACCCGGAGCCTCACAATGACTTTGTTCATCAGGAGTAGCAGTCTTTATCTGGGCCCCTATGTGGTTGATTCAGCACGCGAACTGAAATGACGATTTAAGCAGCCATTCACATAAAAGAAGAGGAGGGATTGCCTTTCAGGATGTGGGGAAGATTGCAGCAAGGACATGGTCTGAATTACTAACAGAAAGAATAGTAGTTTTTGTGGGAGCCCTAAGCATCTTCTATGGATGATCTCATTTAATCCTGGCAACCTTATGAGATGTATCCCACTAGTTCCACTTTCTAGATAAAGAAATCGAGGCTCTGCAAAGTCAAATAACTTGGCAAGTGAATGTTAGAGCTGTGGTTTGAACCTAGCAGTATGATTCAAGGACACACTTTCTTAAGCGTTCCAGTATAATGCCAGCTCAAAAGAGTCAAGTTTCAAGTGCCTATGTATATAATAAATATAGGCTTTGTTGTCTTGATTCAATACAGTAAAAAGTATACTTGGGCACAGATTATTTTTAACACATTTGTAAGACACCATCAGGTAGCTGCCATTCTTATTCCCATATCACACTTGTGATATGTGAAAACTATGACAGAGAAGTTAGGTCACTTGTCTGTCACACAACTACTAAGTATGGAAGCAGAATTCAAACTTGAACATTAATGCTCTTAACTTTTAGAGATCAATGTCAAGTACTAAAGAGTATTTCTTGAACTTTTTAAACTTTAACCCCGAATAAGGATGTTTTATATTGCAACTCGTGATATATATGCATATGAATACAAATAAAATTTCATGAAATAAGTTTCCAGGAAGGAATAGAGTCTGAAATTATTTTATTGAAAATAAAGATGTTGGGTTGGGGATTTAGCTCAGTGGTTAGAGTGCTCACCTCCCAAACACAAGGCCCAGAGTTCGATCCCCAGCACCAAAAAAAAAAAAAAAAAAAGAAAAAGAAAATAAAGATGTTAACTATGATTGATTACTTGGATTGCACACTCTACTTTAAGCCTGTGGTTTCAAACTATGCTTGATCATTTCCACATCTGCCAGTGAGGGAAATATGACTGTAGTTCAAGCTAAATGTTTCTGGAAGAACTGGGAAAACTAAAAGAATGACTGTATAGGTAGAAGATGATCAGAAGTCAGGATATTTCCCTAAAATTATCCCAGTTAGGTCAATAGACAAATCCTGGGTTTTATGGTTTAGACATAAAATGTCATCCAAAGGTCTCTTGTGTTCAGAGGTGAGGCTTTGGGAAGGTAATTGGAGCATAAAGGCTCTAATTTCATTCGTGGATTAATCCATTGATGAGACCATAAATTGATGGCACTATTTAGAGGTAGTGGAAGCTCACAAGTGGGGACATAATTGATGGTAATGGATCATGGAGATGTGAAGTTGGGCACTATATCTGGCCTCTGACTCCTTCCTCTGGCTCTTTTCCCTGTCTGCTTGCTGGGTGCCGTGAGATAAGCAGCATTCCACCCTGATGTTTCCGCCTCACCATAGGCCTGAAGAAAGAGAGCCCTATAGCAGACTTCAGACTGGAACTTCTGAAACCATGGCCCAAAACACACCCTTCATCCTTTTAAATTGTTGATTTCTCAAGTATTTGATCATAGTGATGAAAAGCTGTCTAATAGCCTGGGGTATGGCAAAATTACTGGGCCAAAAAATCAGTTTGGATTTATCTAAATCCTACAGTTCAACTCTCCTGTCTTAGGAAAATATAAACATCTTGGGCTGGGGATTTAGCTCAGTGGTAGAGCGCTTGCCTAGCAAGCACCAGGCCCTGAGTTTGATCACCAGCACCCAAAAAAAAAAAAACAAAAAACAAAAAACTATTTCCTGGGAAGTCTACAGTCTCAAATGAGACTGGACCTGCTCCTAGGAGAGACCAGATCATCCACCCCAGAGCAGTCAGTCTGTGTACACACTCTTAGATGCATTCCCAAGCTTTCTGTCAGGGACAGGCAGCCCTGGACACTTCTTCCTTCCCTGATCAGACACTTGCCTCAGGTTTCTGCGCTGTTCTCCTGAGTGACAGGAGACCTCGCCCCTGGGAATCTCTTTGCTCTCTGGTGTGTGGGTGGGACCAGGTGAAGGTCAACTCTGTCATCTCTGTCTGATGGAGGATGTTCCAGCACAAGTCATCACACTCTTCGCCCATTCCCACTGTCATATTTCCTTCGAGCATTAAATGTAGAACTTAATAAAATTGAAACAATTCTCCTTCTTACATACATGAAGTGAGAACATCAGAAACTGAGAATGAACATTTTTTCCTAAGTCACAAGTTAATATGTTCCTATTTAATACACTGAAAAATACTAAATGCCAAATTATTTTTGGATTATAAAGATGATGACATTTATCCACCTTTGGTGGGTTATTTTTGTTATCATCATCAATAACAGATTTACCTACACCATGAGTAAGGAAGTGCAATTTTGAGGCAATAAACATCAACCAAAAAGCGGCTGTTGAAGTTGTGTAAATCAGGTTTTCTCATTTATACTAGAGACTACAGCGTGATATAGACCATGGCAATTTCTAATCATCTAGTTGAAAGCAAAAGCCCTCATATCCTTTCAAGTTTGTGTTTGTGTGTAAGACTCTAGGAAAAGAAAGATTATAATGCAAGATTCCAGAAGAGAAGGAGTCTTTTTAAATGATAGTGGAAAAGGACAGGTAAGGGAGGATAATAACCTGACTTGCAGCTGCCATAAAAATTGAGAAAGATAGGAAACTCAGATTTGTTAGCAGATTAACTCTTTGATAAATAAAAGGGAATGTCTGCTGCTCTGAATTCATGGATCGATGTTTCTGGAGTCTATATGGATTGCTGGTGTCAGATCACCAGAGTAGTGGGGAGTGCTAGTTCTGTGGCCCTACACAAAGGTCCATGGATCTGTATTTTTAAGGACACCCTTAAAATGGTAAATATAAAGTATACTAAAACTTAAGCATTACTGAAGAGGATCCTAATTTGGAGACCAAAGAGCCATTTTATGGGCAATTGTGTTTGGTTCTGTAAAAAGTGGTTAGAATGAACTGGCTGTAGTTTGACTCTTTTGGGGCCAGTTCTCATGCATCTGGAGACCAACCACCTTGAGGAGACAAAGGCAGTGAGCAGCTGAGCAGAAATATGCATGCTCTAAAAACAGCTGGAAAAACTGAGCTAATACACACACACACAGTTACTGAGAACAATGTTCCCTTGAGGATTGTGTTCAAACAAAATTCAGAATGGCGACCTACTTCCCACCGAAGACTCCAATCTTTTGTATGTGTCTCTCCAAGATGGATATTCGCATCTGTGATTTTTTGTTGTGCTTTCAGCATGAAATGTTCACTCTTCATTTTTCAAAAAGATTTATCCAGTACTCTTTACCTGTTGAAGAAATAGAAGACAAGCAAACACATTCACTAGTTTTTATTCAGCACAGAGCTTTGCTTTCAGAACCAAACACTTCCATTTTCCATTATCAATTCTTAAAGCAATCTCCTTGACTTTGTCTGCACTGCATGGCAAGTGGTTCCTTTCAGCACTAATCCCAACTAGACAATAAAAGTATGCTGAACAGTAACCTAGCAAACAACAACTCTTTCTCTAGCCCCAAGTCATTTTGCAACCCTAGGTAATTTGTAAGGCTTTTTGTGCTTGAGGAAATGGTGTCTTCTGCCCCTTTCCTCTCCAAGTGTGTAGTCTGCCAAAAAGTTGAGGCAGGAACTTGTTAGAAATGCATAATCTCAGTCCCTGCCTCAGGCCTCCTTAGTGAAAAACCCTAAAATTCCCAGGGGCTTTGTAGGCACACATTAAAAAACACTGCCCCCAAAGAGCGCTTGCTTAGCAAGCACAAGGCCCTGAGTTCAATCCCCCGCACCACCCAAAAAACCACACACACAGAAAACACTGTCCTAGTCCTCTGGTTCTCAACTCAGACACTCATCAGAATCACCACCCCAAGATCTGATTTATTTGGTTTATGTTGGGGTGCGACACCAGGAGGTATAAATTCACTAAATGGAAAGCGGTTGGTTTTAGTGCTTATGCAGGGAAAATACAAGATGGCCTGGAGCAATTCCAGGCACCACAAGTTAAAGGGATGCTGCAGGGAAGATGGGAGCTTCCTCAGAAGACTGCAGATGCGGCCTACAGGAGGCCTCAGCTGAGAAAGCTGGAACTAGCTCAGCAACAACAAAGATGGTGTTGGATCTGAAGTCATAGACTAAAATTACTATCTGGGAGCCCAAACTCACAAAGAAATAATGAAATCAAAAGTAACAGGAGGAGTAGAAACAACTCTTCCTCACAACAAATCTTCACAATACAATTCCAGTTAATAAAGGTAGTAGAAAACAAAGAGCAACAAGAGCATCACCATTAGGGAAACACCACAGTGCTTCGTGGTTGGGGGTGAACTGCTTTCAGGTTGAAAAGACTCAAAAACGTGCCTAAAATGATCAAGCAAAAGTCTGGAGGAAAAAGGATCTGCATAGACTAAAAGTATTTCCCCAAGATGACAAAACTAAGTGAAGGGTAATAAGCTTACAGCAGAAGGACCCAACAGACACTAACCTAACCGTACAACATCACTAGAAAGACAGCAATAACCCGAATCTCTTGTTGGGCGTAGAGCATCATTTTATGATATTTGTGATAAAAATGTATAACCTCACCTTAATCATGAGGAAAAATGACAAACGTATTGAGGGGAATTATACAGAATTACTGTGCTCTCCAAAGTATCTAGGTCATGGGAGATAAAGTGTGAAGAAACATTACAGAAACTAAGAAGTAACAACAAAATTCAGTGTGAGACCCTGAATAGGATCCTGCAACAACAACAAAAAAAAAAAAAAAGAAGGAAGGAAGATTAGTGCAAAAAGTAGTGAGATCTGAATCAAATCTGTAGTTTTATAGTCAATAATATGGTACTAGTATTAACTGCATGTTCTTCATAGTTATTGTTAGGAGAAGCAAGGTGAAGAATATGTCTTTTTTTTTTTTTACGACTTTTGCATTAGTTTAAAATTAGTCCAAAATACATAATTAAAAGGCAAAAGCTCTAGGTCATTCTAATGGTAGTCAACGTTGAGAACCACCACCCCAGTTCCCACACTGGCCCACCCCTTCCTTCCTTTCTTTTTCCTTACTCCAGGAGAGTAATGTTTTCCTCTCTTGTCCTCATCAAGTGACCTAACCTGGGGCAGGAATAACACTTTAAATAGCAACATCAGCGCTCCTGTCCAGCATCCATCCAGGAAAATGCCCACAGCGAGTGCCACAAGGTAACAGTACATGCCTTTGGAATCAAGCTATCCTGTAGACATTCCGCCTTCTTTTGGCACGAGCGTTCCAGTTTATTCTCAAAGAATCACCTGTTTCCTTTTGAATAGTCAAGGCCTTATCAATCCAGGCATGGGATATTCTTAGACTTTGAATCCTGAGAGCAACACAAGAACAGTATTGTCTGAACGAGCTTCCAGTTAGAGCAGATCAGCTACATCTGGGATTTCTCTGGCTACAGCTCCAGTCCTTTTCTGTCTTCTTTTGCTTTTATTCTCTCAGTTAATGAAACTCTTTTCTGATTGAATTAGCCTGTTAGCTGTTGCTTGATAGCAAGGAGCCCTGAGAAATACGGGTGTGCTGACTTGAACCCACCAGTCACCAGTCCAAGTGGGAATCAGATACCTGAATGTAATCCACAAGCTAGTAGTGACAGTAAATTTAAAGATGTATTCCTGATCTCAGTAAGGGTGCTGATTCCTCAAATGTGAGGGAACCATTACTTTATGGTATGAGATGGAATACCTCTTACTAGAGGTTAAAATACTTTTTAAAAAGAGGATACTGGCATAAAAAGAGCCCTTTTCCAGTCCCAGCAGAAGGAGATCCTAGCACTGCACTATGTCAGAATTATCTGTCTTCCTGCTAGGTTATAGAGTCTTGAAACATACTATACCCTCTTTACCTATCATCTCATGTTTGCTAATTCCTACAGGTAGCATAATGATACTTATTGAATGAATTTACGATACCATTGCCACAATTTGACTTTTAATCAGCTTTGTTAAATGTCCGTTGAAGACAGTTAACCTAAGATGAAAATAACCTAAAATAGTGTAAGAGGAGAAAAAAAAAAACTGTTTATCCATAAGGTAGCCTCATTCCTAAAGAGTCTTTCATTTTGACAAAAATAATAATTTCATAAAAACTTCCAGTTCAAATCTCTATTGCTTTGTTATCCCTCCTGAGGTTTCTTCCTACTATTTGCCTTCCTTAGACAGGCAAACTAATAAGGACTGCTTACATATGACATGAATACCGTGGAAGGAACACTCCAGGAACCCTTGAGACTGAATCTACAAGAACCTCCCCAACAGCAGCCCAAAGACACCACACAAGACCCTCTTCGGCATCGGAAGAGTCTGTGTCCCATATTTATAGAATGCCTCATACCTAAGTAAGCTCCACCCATATACGACAATATTAGGACCCTTTTTTTCACTTAGCCATGTTGCAAAATTAATGCAAGAGCATCGTTGTGGCTCACAGGAAGATGAAGTGAAACAGTGTGATATTTTGGCATTGTGATAGTCAGGATCCTCACCAAACCATGGAAACTATTCTACCTGATTTGAGTAGGAAATGACTTATTAAAATGATTAGAACCCTCACTGAGTGTTTGGAAGAACTGAAGAAATAGGCTCTGGATGGAGTTTGCAAGAACAACCCCCAGAACCTCCATGCAGAACTGGCAGGAAAGGAAATTGCTATTCCTCCTGATGCTTCCAGAACACTGCTGCCTCTTCCACCATCTGTGCCTGCAAAATGGATCCCCTGCACCCCACTCTGCTTCCTCGCATAAATCACTTCTGTATCTACATCTCTGTATGCGCATCTGATTAGCAGGATTCAGTCATGTGACCACATCCTGGCGGCAAACGAAACTGAGAAATGTGGGAGTTTTCATTCTATCTTGGGAAGATGGGATTCACACCATGGGGAACCATCATGTAGGAGGAATGTCAAAAGATTTGGCTAGCAGGGCAAACCAGCACTATTTAGACTTTAAAATTCTCTAGCCCTTGATGAATTGTGCCATGTCTGCCCCTGGCATAATGTCCTCAGCCTTCCAGTAGATGTGGGCCTGAGCTTCGGCCTCGGGATGACTGCTCCACTAAATATCTCATAAGACAGAAGAGTGATCATGTACTGAACTCATTCCATTTACCAGACACTGAGCTAAATCCTATATAGTGCATTGTGTATTTAACCTCCTCAATAAGCCCAATGCAAAGGTATAATTCTCATTTTACAGATTAGAAAATCAGTGCTGAGAAATTAAGTAGTTTTCTCAAAGTCACACAATAAGATAGGGCTAGAATTTAATCCAAGATCCGTCTCAAGCTCACATTTTTCCTACAATATTGGGGTATTAATCAAGGCATTTATGGATCCACTGAAGATGGTGCTGACTTCGAGGGCCACGGAATGTGAATGTGTCTTTTTGGGGAAAGGATCTACAGCTCTTATAAGATTTCAGAAGGGGCACATGGTCCTCCTCTCCAAACAGCAGTGAACCACTGCACTCCCCAGAGTTGTGGTAGATCAGCACATGATCATAAAGCTGTTGCTAGGGTGTCGACGCAGTCCAACTAAAATTTTTTTATTGTACTAAAAAAACCCCACATCACAACCACCATCTTAACAAATTTTAAGTGTATGATACTTTATTGTTAACTATAAACACAAAGCTGTATAGTTGCTCTCTAGAACTTTTTTATCTTATATAACTGAGATTCTATTCACGTTGAACAGCAAGTGGGCTGAGCTGACCCTCCTGGGCTTCTTCGCATCTCCCCATTCCCCCTTCCCCAAGCCCCTGGCAACCAGCATTCTACTTTCCACTTCTATGAGTTTGACTGTCCAACTAAATTTTAAAATTTTTTACCTTTTCGTTTGTGATATCATTTTCTTTCTTTTTTTTTTTTTTTTTTTTTTGGTGGTGCTGGGGATCGAACTCAGGGCCTTGTGCTTGCAAGGCAAGCACTCTAATCACTGAGCTAAATCCCCAGCCCTTCATTTGTGATATCATTTTGCAACACAAAATTTAAATTTAAATTCTGAGCCAGGTACCCTATCTCTTGTGCAGGGAAGGGGTGCGTGTAGAGGAATGAGCGAGGGTACCTGGGTGAGAAAGCTTCTCTCCAAAAGATGAGAAAGGGCTGAGCAAACCAGGCACATATTATTCATTTAACTACCGGAGTCCTAGCTGTACATCAGAAGGCCTAGCATCTATTTGTGACTTTGCCACCAACTCCATTTATCAGCACCTCCATCACCTGTGTGATGGGGGTAATATAAAACCTGCCATCATTCCTTCCATCACAGTGTTATGAAATTGTTTTGAAAGTACTTTCATTTCCCCCGCAGAAAGGCATTACAGATCTATATATATTCCTGTTATGACTTCTTTGGGGGAAAGAAAAGCGCCTCTGAGAAGACTTGACTCACAACTTCTAGGACTGAGTGATTTCTGAGCCTCACAGTCATCCATACATGAGATGAATTTCTTTATGAAGAGGAACCTCTGTCTTTCTTTCTTTCTTTCTTTCTTCCTTTCCTTTTGCATTTCTAGTGGGTTGTTTCTTCCCGTCTTTCATTTGCTGTGTTTTTAGAAATTCTAATAAAAATAAGCCCCTCAAATTGTGTTAGCTAGCTGGAATGCTTCAGATGGTTCATTATTTATGTCTTGCTGTCAACATGCATAATATTTTACAGAACACAAAAGCTTTATTCTAGAAACAAGATAAAGATTGTTTTCAAATAGAAAGATGTGAAGAAGCCCAAGAGAGTCAGCTCAGCCCACTGGTAGAAGTTAGTAGTATACACCATAAATGCCTGTGCAGGAGAACTTCTAAGAGTAGCATTTATGAGCAGGGCAACCCTGAGTGTGAAATGCCCCCTTCTTTGTCATCTAGTCCCCAAACAATCCATTTTCTAAATGGCATTTTAGAAAGGTAATGAATAGCTACTAACACCAGATGTCAACTTAATTTTAAAGCTGTGGAATACAACATAAATAAAAACAGTGAGTGATTTCCATAGCTCAGCCTATTGACACCATTGGAAATACAGATTATCAGGATGGGAAACTAAAAGTGTGTCTTGAATATGGTAGAATGCCAGAGAGTATGAAGTTCAATTATTACTCATTGTTGTTCTTGATGTTATTATGTTTTGTTTTCCTGCATAGTTTTTATAAACAAAATTTATAAGTATAGTGGCATTCAACATACAGATTCAATATTTGATATTTACTAAAGCAGGTGGCCAGAAGGGGAGATGAGGGAGAAATTTTGAAAACAGCTTCCTTTTGATGTCTTCTTCTTCTTCTAAGAACTTGTTTGAAGTTCTTAATTTCAAACCATAATCTTACATATTATATTGCTTGAATGAAGATGAATTGTACTTACTCCATTAGATACTTAACACAGGAACACAAGCTACCTCCCCAGGAGCTGGGGAAGTCGTCAGCCACCAGCACAGAAAACTGGAATTACATGGTATTTCCTCCATAGAAAGCAGATAGCCCTCAAGTGCCCAAGATTTCCTTCGTATCTGTTGGTCCTCAAGTCTTGTTGTTTTTTTCCCTTCACCTAATTCCCCTATTCATTCCCTCTTTTCCAGGTTAAATTCCACTTCTTTGATTCAGGCAGGGCACTATCACCTCTAAAATTACTGTAATAGTTTTCTTTTCTTTTCTTTTTTTTTTTTTTTTACCAAGAACGTGTATTGGTACATCGTATACATAATGATCACATTTATCATGGTTATTCTGTATCTGTACATGGTGTATCTTGGTCTCCCATGCGCCCTCTCACCCCTCCCTTCCACTCCCCGCTTTCCTTATTTACAGCAGGTTTATTTACATTTTTCCATTTTTTCCCTTTTCCCTTTCTTTCCCTTTTCCCGTCCTTCTTTTCTCCTTCTAGTTCTCCTCTCTTTTGAATATTATCTTTCTTTTACCTAATAATAATTTTCTGCTTACAGTCCAGTCCTGAAGTTTCTCATGACTCCCGGGCACGCTCAATCTTCCAGAAGTACTTCTTTGAGCATTCCGCTCTCCTTCATGTCAGGGGCTACCCACTGCAATGAAAAGGACCAGAATCCTTAGTATCGCTCACAAGGCACCACTGTCTTTTCAGGATCACTTTCAAGGCCTCCCTCCACAAAACTTACACTCACCAAACTGGATTATTCATTGTTTGTGACTCAGACTCTAGTCCAGCCCTTTTCCCATAAGTATTTATGTACCTAGAATTCTGTTCAGAACCTATTATTTCCACTCATTAGAATTTGACACCTATTCAAAGTCTACCTATCTATCTGACAAAACTTAACCAAAATCCAGTTCCCCAGATGGTGGTTTTAAAACAGTTCCTCCAATTTTGTGACACCCCTCCCCATGCAGTTTCCCTCTTCTTATATCTGGGTGAAGCTTAGGAATTGCCTTTTAACCAAGAGAATGCAGCAGAAGGGTTGCTGTGTAAGTGCCAAGATTCGGCCAGAAATGGCCACGTAGCTTCCATCTGCTGTTCTTGGAAGTCTTGCTCTAGGGAAAGTGAGGCACCACAGAAGAAGCCCAAACACTGTACCCTGAAGCTGCCATGCTGGAGAGACCACAGACAGTCTGGTGGACAGCCCAGCTGAGCTCCTCCATAATTGCCAGTCAAGAAGGGAAACTGTTTGAGCCCAGCCTGGTGGCACATACATGTAATCCCTGCACTCTGGGAGGCTGATGCGAAGTATAGCAAGCTAAACCCCAACCTGCACAGTTTAGTGAGACCCCATCTCAAAATTTAAAAATACATTTTTAAAAAAGGGCTGGGCTGTAGCTCAGTTCAAACATCCTAGATTTAATTGCCAGTACCAGGGGAAAAAAGAAAAAGGAGGATGGGAAAAAGGAGAAGAAGAGGAAGAGAGATACTTAAGGCCAGTAAAGCCTTCAGATAACTACAGCCCCAGTCAAAATCCCAGGACCACACCAATGCCTCCTCAGATTCCTGACTCCCAAATCACAAGCAAAATAAACGGTTGTGGTTTTTGTTTTTTCGGTTCTTTTGGTGTTGAGGATCACACTCAAGGCCTTGCACTTGCTAGACAAACGTGCTACCACTACGCTAAACCCCCAAACCCAATAAATGGTTAAGTTACTAAATTGGACACTATATGCAACAATAGTAATCAGGACACTATAAATTCTCTCCTTCACCACCCAATCCAAGGTTATCTCTCATTCTTCTAAATTTCAAAGCAATTATTCTCTACACTTATTCATTAAAAAAATAAAGAACCACCTTAACTGAGGGATACATTAAGTGACAAATACTCTGTGAAGGATGCTGGGAAAGAAATGGGTTTTGAGAAACACATTAACCCCATGTCTCAGGCCATTTCTGCCACTATAGCAGAATACCTGAAACACAGTAATTTATAAAGAAAAGAGGTTCATTTGGCTTGCAGTTCTGGAACCTTGATACCCCAGGATTGGGCAGCCACACCTCGTGAGGGACTTGTGCTGTACCAACTCATGGCAAAAAAAAAAAAAAGTGAAAAGGCAAGCAGGCCCCTGTGGAAGAGAGAAAGGAAGTCTAACACCTGCAATAGCTAACTCATTCCACCAGAAAAGTATGAATCATTCATTAAATCACTGCCCCCACACTTCAAACACTTTCCCTAGGCCCTACCTCACAACACTGCCACCTTGGGAGCAAGCTCTCTCCAAACCACGGTGCCCTGCTTGTAAATCTCTGCTGGAGACTGTCAAGAAAACGGGTGATGACAGTGCATTCTCACATCCACGATACATACCTGAGCAACTATTTTGTGCCAGGTACTGTGACACAGTGAAATGAGTGTGAAAGTATTGGCTTTAATAGTTTCTGGGGTATCGATCCCGAATTATCCTGAAGACAATCGTGTGTGTGTGAGCCAGGGTTTCTGGGGAGAAATAGACTAGAGGTTTTGACTTGAAGTCCACAGCATATAAATGGAAGTGAGACCCAGGAGCATGCAGGAGATTCACCAGGGACTAGAGTGGAAAAGTCAGGGTCTAAGCAAGAACCGCAAGGTAAAAAGAAGATACCCTTCAGATGAAAGGAAGGAAACTACACTCTGCGTCACCAAAATCAAAGTAAATCAGTGTTTCAAGGGCAAGAGAGGAATAAAGTATGTCAGATGCTATGGAGGCCAAATAAGGTCAGGTCTAGAAAGCGTAACTTTCATTTAGACATGTTTCTGACATCCTTTTACTGCAGTCTTCGGCGCTTAAAACGCTTTTGAGTTCTCCCTAAAGTTATAAAAGTTCTTTGTGCTAAGAGATTGTTTATGCTGCAAATATGAATTTCTCATAGTTACAATACTCAGATGTATAAAGCTGAGACGATTGTCAATTGAAATTAATTATCTAGTCCTTCTGCTAATCGAGCAGATCTTGCATATAATTTAGTTCCACGGTTTTATTTTAGATAGACTGAATTCTTTTTATTAATTTTTAAAAAGTTTTATTAGTACATGTTTGCCGTATATAATGTTTAGATTCCTTGTGTGGAGTTGGTACATGTATGTAACTCATCCTAATTCCCTTTTTCATTCCCTTTCTCTCCCCTTCCTTCTCTGCTCCCTCCATCTCCTGACCCCCTTCCCACTTGAGAAAGGTCCATCTCACATGTGAAACTTGCTCAGATCCGGGTCTATTCATTCCATGCTGTCTTCTCTTCCACCGATGCAGTCTGGGCCCCAGCGGGTCTGATGTATGGTCCCGGCATGGAATATTCCCCACAGTGTCCACAGCTCCCACTGGCCTCTAAGACATACACTATAACTCCAGATCTCAAGTGTCAGCCTTTGTCTTCACTGTATCCGACCTGTGATCCATGCAGAATGAATCACCTCTGGTTTTTGTTTTTGTTTTTGTTTTTGTTTTTTCATGTCTGCTGCCCACCCCTCTTTTGCTCTCCTTCTAGCTGCTCACCTTATGCTCTACCATGGTGGGAAGCAAGTCTTGGGACTCCTGGACATTTCCCTTAGTCACTGCTGATCCAGGGACCATATCAGACAAAGGCCTTCTTTAGACTTCCCGGTATAAATTCTCTACATTTGTATCAATTCAGGGCATAGAACCTGATACACGAAGCTAAATTTTCAGGAACTCTCCCAAAACCCAGAGCCTGACTCTTAAAAATTAAATGTTTTGCCTTTCAGACAATTTACTCTAAACTTGAGAACATGCTTGAATGTGAAAACTGCTTTATTCTAGACTGTATTCATCATTTATTGACCAATAAATGTCACTGACATAATAGGAAGAAATAGTACAACAAAGGCTTTTCAGGAACAAAAAAATATATTGGATAATATTTCAAAAATATCATGTACGTACTTGTATTTGTTATCACATTGTAAACAATCACATTATGTCACTTAAAATATCTGCTGATGATTCTTTGTTAGGAGAAAGATAATTTAGATATGTCTTAGTTGGCCTGACATTTGCTAGCATTTTGTAAATTTGGGTTTCCAAGGTCAACCCTTAAAGAACTGTTTATTTCATTACTAGGATTTACACATTTAAGTTATAAATATATTAACTGTCATAGTGTTGTTGGTGGATTATGCCTCTTTACTGTACACGAAAGTAAATCTTTATTAAAATAAACAAGCAATAGCTGGGTGTGGTGGTACGGGTTTATAATCCCAGCACTCTGGGAGGCTGAGGCAGGAAGATTAAAAAATTTGAGCTCATTCTGGGAAATTTAGTGACTTAGCAAGTACCTGTCTCAAAACAAAAAATAAGAAAAGGGCTAGGGAGGTAACTCATTGTGAATTTTCTGGGTTCATTCCCTAGTAACACACACACACAGACACACACACACACACACAGACAAGCACAAATATATATTAATGTTACTAATTTCTCTGTTTAAATAGAACATAAATTAGATATGACTAATAGAAACATCAGGGACTTCATATATTTATGTCCTCTTTTCTCATAATCTTGTTAAGCACTGCTTAATTTAATCCTGGGTTTATCCTGAATTTCGACTGAATGAATTCATCCTTTTCTTCCCAGAAATCAAATCTCAAGTTTCTAGACCATACTTCCCTTGACATATCTTTGGCCATTTCTCCTTAAGGAATATCCCTATAATTTCTTAATTTTCCAGTCTGCTGCTAAAACAGTTCTCCACAAGTTCTAGTTCTCTTCTTTTGAAAGCCCATCTGTATTCCTTTTTTTACTGCCTCAGAAATCTTAGTGCAAAGCGTGAGAAAAATATACACAGGCAGGACCTCTTGGATACCAGCCTACATGGCCTGGAGCACACTCTCTCCCAGTCTAGACGGGAGTTCTCCACCTTGCTATCTTGCTATCTTCCTCTTTCTCCTTTGAGAAAAACACTCTCCCCATCTTCTGCAGTCAATCCTGAACCACGATTTCATATGTAAGATCACTTTCAAGTGGGCTGGGGTGACAAAACGAAGCTTTTTGTAAGTTGCCTTCCCTCGTTAGAGTTCATGATTTTTCTTTTAAAAAAAGATACAATTTCACCTTAGTTGAGCTAATTTCCACTGACAGAGAAGCAAGAACATCATTTTAAGGGTCAGTATATGGCATTAATAGTGATGTTTTTGTTTTTACAAGGAAGAGAAGGTAAAGAGGTTAAATAAGAGCCAATCGAATTGTAGGTGCCAACCTGAAGATCCAGCTATGTCAGTAAAACAATTGTTGAAAACAAAAGAAGAGTAGGGGAAATAAATCAGAAAACACGAGAAGAAAAGAGACTGAATAACACTGCTCCCAAGAGAGGCCAAAGTGCTTAAATTAATGAGGGAAGAGAGGAAGCCCATGCTGGATCCAAAATCCGAAGCAAGGCGTGGGCTGCAGCCCGGTGGGGGAGAGCTGGCCTGGCGTGCATGCTGCCTGCCTTCAAAATCAAAGGCTGAGGATGGAGCTTCTGCGAGGAAGCTGGGCTGTGGAGAAGAAGGAGCTCACGAT
Organism: Hystrix cristata; assembly: GCA_004026905.1. Taxonomy (NCBI): domain Eukaryota; kingdom Metazoa; phylum Chordata; class Mammalia; order Rodentia; family Hystricidae; genus Hystrix; species Hystrix cristata. Next base: position 56,411 of record PVJO010004368.1, read on the forward strand.
TTTCTGAGCAGAGTGATTTGGCTGGATTATATGAAAAGGGAGTGTCTGTACTTATACGTGACCCATGACGTACTTAAAATGTGTTTGGGATGTGTTTACAGTCCTTGTCTCCCTCACAGGGCTCACTGTGGGTGGGTACGTGGCACACCACAGTCTAAAAAGCCTGTCGCAGCATTTCTGGGGGAGCATGTTGGGCAGTTTCTCTCCTGTTCAAACCTTCCCTTCACTCTCTACTTTAAGCACTAACAGCATAAAATGAAGTTATAGAAAATCTTATGCCATGTATAAAGTAAATATGTCTTGTAGTTATTTTTGACACTTTCTCTTTTACTGTGGATGGAGATTCAGAAGGTAGCCTTACCTTATCTAGGAAGGGCAGCAACTACTTCTTCCATTTCAATGTTCTGGCCAGGATGTCCAGTGATTGCTCCTTTACCCTCAGATAATTAGAACCTAAAATTTACTAAAATGAAATTAAGAATAATGTGTTTACTGAAAAACATGCTTCAGCAATGTTAGCTACTTCTTGGGAACCCTCTAAACTTTTCTAATAAATGACCAGGCTAGAAACATCAGATATATCCAACAAAAGAGGCTGCAATATTACCCGTTGCGAATGATCATTTTCCTATTATGCCTTATGAAACAAAAACATCCGGGCTATTTTCTTCACAAGAACCTGTCAGGAGTGGAGATTTGGAGGCTACAGGCAAGACAAGGTCGGCCGTGTACTGATCATTGTTGAACATGAGTAATGGGCATGGGGGTCATTACTGTATTTTGTTTTCTTAATTAAATGAAATATATGTATGAGGAGGTTCACAATAACAATATTTATAACACCAAAAAAAAGTAGAGAAACAACTGAACAGTAACAGATGAGAATGGTTGTAAAAAGGCTCAATGACAGAATATTCAAAAGGTAAATTATCTTGAGGCCACTAAAAAAAAAAAAAAACCACCTGTCATGTTTTCAATGAATGTTTAATGACGAGAAATAATGTTCACAGTTTGCTAAGCAAAAAATCTGGGTGACGATCTGTATGTATAATATAATATTGATTTTTTAAAAATAAATTAAAATAGAAATGATTGGAATAAAATTTCCCAGACTGGCCCAATTCTGATTTTTTTCCTAAAAGAATCAGAAATTTATAAAGATATTTATGTATATAAATGCTCATTATGGAATTTATTATAATAAAAAATAGTTTAGAAATTGGTCAGATTAATGTGATGTATTTATTTAGAGGAAAACTACCTAGTCATTAAAAGTTGCTCTTTTGGAGAACATTTAATTAAACTGGAAGATGATTATCAAATGATATGGCAGGCACTATGCCACAATTCCAAACTCCGTATAGTATAGTCTACATTTACTAAAAAAGGACTTGAATCTATTTATAGCTTGGATTTTAATAAGGAATTTTAAATTTTCAAGTACAGGCAGGGCCAACAATAGAAGCAGCAGGTAGTTCTCTGGGTTGGAGCCATCCTCGGGCTAGAGTGAAGTCACAGAAAAAAACTTACAGCACTCCTACCAGTTTCTAAGTTCTTTACTGAATGACATGAGACCAATCAAATTCCACTCTCTGATCCAGGCTTTGGAGCAAAATCCTTCTTGAGAACTACGGTAGATAAAGAATTCCTAGTATGACTTTCAAAGTTCCTGGTCCTAGCCTGTGGTCCCAGGCCAAAGCTTCTTGACTTATAAAATTTTAATTACCTACTCTAAATACCCACTTCCTGCATGAGCCCCACAACTGTTCCTCCCAGATGAGGTATATTCCCCACCTTTGCCTCCAGGTCTGACAAAGGAACCCATGGACGGGGCCGAGGGGCTTAAAGTGTGCAACCCTTCCTCCATTCAGCAATGAATGGTTCTCTCGGGAGCTGGTGACTTCTTCCTGGCTGTGAGCAAAGACAGGTATATACAGCAAACAGAGGGTCACCCTTATTTTAAATCCCCACCTGCCTTCATATTTGTCCAGCAAGAGACCTTGGCTTTCAGAAGACTCCCCATGCTGGTTCACTTGGAGCAGCAGAGTCTAAAGCTAGACTCTAGCCAGACTACCTACTGTTGTACAGTACTCTCAGATTACAGGCTCATTAAATAACTTTCTATTCTTGTTCATAGCAAGGTATGGTTGGGGCTGGGGATTTAGCTCAGCGGTTAGAGTGCTTGCCTTACAAGCGCAAGGCCCTGAGTTCGATCCCCAGCACCAAAAAAAAAAAAAAAAAAAAAAAAAAAAATTGTGACTTCTGATTCGTTTTGGCATTTATACCCAGCACTGAACACAGTTATCACAAATGACAAAGGGTCTTTTTGAAGGTTAAAAGTCAAGCAAAAAGAAAATGATCAGATCGATAAGGAGAGATGTATCTCAGGAGGAATAGAGAAAAGGCATTGTGGTGGTGGACTTACTGTGGTCAACGTGAGCTGGAACACCCAGCTGAACTACTCGAGCTGGTGTGTTTCTGGGTGTAGAGGAGCCACCCAAGGATTGTTGGCAACACAATATAAAAGAGAATGGGAGCAGAGGCAAGCGGCGGACTGTCTCCCAGGAGAAGCTCTGTTGTGCCTGGTTCTCCTGAAGGGAACTCAGCCATTCTCATCATCGTAGAAGGAGCTTGGGGCCTTCCTGCCTTCAGAGATGGCTGCCGTTCGCTTCAGGGGAGCTCTGGTCTTCATCTCCACTGTGAGCATCATATCCTGGCTCTGGTATAGATTTCTTCAGCATTTTAGTGAAGACACAGTCATACATGGGACATCGCTGTGGGCTCCCAGCCCTTAACTGGATCTTTCAGGTCTCCAATGTATAGACAGACCTCCTGCACTCTTCCTGCATTTCGGTTATGGGTGAATGTTGTAACTTGTAAATGTCCTGTATTAAATCTGCTCTCTTGCAAACCATTGACTCTAGAAAAGTAACTAATGCAGGCACGTGGGTAAAACCACACTGTCCTGACCCACTAGCAGTTTGATTTGTCCCTGAAGGCAGTCACTGACTCAAACCTCCTTATAATGTCCACTCTGAGGGGCAGCACTCTGCCTTCCCTTCACCCAGTCAAAGGCACAGTGGCAGCCCACCCTTTTCTAGACTTCTGCAGTCTTTCAGGCCTCAGCCTCCCTCTGCAGTGCTTCAGGTAACCCCAGAGATGAGCGTACAACACGCTGGGTGTCCACTCAGCGTGTTGACAGGAGTCCAGCACGTCCGAGGAAGTGCAGAGCAGAATGTGTGGCCGTCTGGAGAGCTCAGCAGTCTGGGGACAAGAGGAACAGCACTTGGTCTGTAGAATCAAGCAACCCCTCTGATCATCTCTAGTTTCACGCCATAGGCTCCAAGTGCAGTACCTACTTCTGAACTGACTGCCACACTTCTGAATTACAATGCTCTCCACAGTCTAGATCTATGAGATCATGAAGGAGAGAAAGAACTGATGTGGATGTGTGGGTGAGTGGTTAGTGGCCCAGGCTCTTCACTCAGAGAAGCTGTCTTCTGTATCGCACTCTTCAAGAGTTATTAAGCACACTGTTTATACCTTCTTGAGGCACAGTACCAAAACTCTCAAAATGAAAATAACATAAATTTGATCCAGCAAATGCTTTAGAAAATTATTCTCAGGAAATAAGTCCACAAGTATTTATGTACAAAGATATTCATCAAAATGTTGTTTATACTACCAAAAAAATGAAAAACTTACAAAGCCTGATTAAATAAATGCCAGTTCTTACATATAATGGAATAATATTGGTCATAAAATACTACAATGTGATCATGTTTACTTAGGAAGAAGTCTAAATTTTGTTAGTGAAAAATTTTGGCTAAAAGCAGGATGTATGATATTATGATATGATCTCATTACGTTTAGACAATACATAGAAAACACTCCAGTAGTTTCCACCCCAAAACATTAGCAACATTTATCCCGGACAGAGGCATTAAGAATAAATATCATCCTCATCTTTGTATATCTCCGTATTGACTTAAAAAAGCATAAAATGAAGCCAGTAAAAGAGAATCCATCCCTATCTTCCAGGACACAAGAAGATTTTTATTAGAATGAAAATTTCAACAGCTGAACATTCCATTTTGTATGTAATATCTTATTTGTGTCTGCATTGGGATGTATTACAGTCCTGTGTTTAAGTTTAAACCAAGCAGTGGGAGTACAGATATGACACACTTTATTTTCCATCTAACTGGCTCTGGCAAGTCAGAAAATCATTCTGGCTACAAGTTGAATAAAATCAGCCCAAATAGCATTAGCATCTTATCTCCATGCTGTGGGACTATGCCATAGTCTTCCTGCTGCAATCTGGCCACCTCACGGGTGGATAGTTCTATTCATCAGAAAATTCTTATTCAGGGATTAAAAATAGATGGCATGGCTACCACCACTACCTCCTCTCACAACCATGGCAGACATCATTAATCACACTTTGTCCTGTGAACCCAGATGTGGCCTTAAAATCCTTTCCAACACAGCTGTTCCAGGCAGCCCCTATCAATCATTTATTTCAACTCAAGTTCAAATCTATTAGCCATATCTGCTCTGATTACTCTGGCTGGAGCATTATTATTCCTTTGACTGGTTCCCAGGACTGTGGAGTAAAGGGGCATGACCACTTGCTTTCTTTCATGAGCCCTCTTTCTCTTAAAATGTTTAAAATATACAAAGGTGTTGCTGACATGAGGTTAACTCTGAGAAGCCTAACAGCATGTCTGAAAAGCCCCCTTCCTCTAATTCTGAACTAAACAGAGGATGACCACCTTTTCTCAAGACCTTCAAAAATTATGAGATGAAAATTTGGACCCTATCTTATGATAACTACATTTATATTGTAACTGCAAAGAATAGAATGCTGGAATAAAATATTTTGAAAAGCCACAAATGTTAACAGAAAGCGGAACCCTAATAGGAATACAAGAAATTAAAATGGAGAATGTTCACCGGGAGCCAGAGAAATAAATACTTTTATATTCTATACCCACAACACAGTTCTTCCCAAAGTCAGACTGACAGAGGCCCTATGAAACGTCAGAGAACTTTTGCTTGTGGAACAGGCAGCCTTATAGAAATGACCTCTTGGAAACTTAGGTCAATACAGCAGTTAGTCCCATTTTTTAAATCCCAACCTTTCTCAATAAGATCCCTCATGTCTACTCTGAAAAAGGAGAAGTACTGTGTTATTAACAAAATCAGAAATTTAGAACAAACCTTGAAAGAACAAAGCTGATGTGATCACACTAGGGGAAAAACACAATACCCCAAATCATGTAGAAAAAAAATACTACTAAGGGAGATAAAATGACTTAAAAGGAACTCCAGAATGGGAGGATATGAAAAGTTGCAGGGGCAAAAATTCAAAGAAGTAATACAAGAAAAATTATGAGAGCTGAACAATGGTGTATGTTTTCTGGTTGGAAGTGCCAAAAAATGCTAAGCAGGTTAGAATAGACCTTTATATTGTACACACTAAGAACAAAAATATGGGGATGGGGCTAGAAAGAGATTACTTATAAAGGAATAAGAATCAATTTAGCACCAGATTTCTCAGAAATGCTGGATGTTAACAGGGAATGTCTAGGGAATGTCTTCTAAAATTTAAAGTAAAAATATTTGGAACAGAGTACTCTATTCCTAGAAAAACTACCATTCAAATTAGAGGCCAATTTTAAGAGCAAACATCTCTGAATGCATTAAAGAATTTACAAGGGGATTCAAGTTAAAAATATTAAGCTAGTTAGGAAACTAGTTGGAGAGAAAGATTTTGATCATTTTTTAAATAATTCCCAAGAGAACATTCAGCAAAGTTGCCACCGATGTACATCTAAAAAGAGAAAGAAAAACAAGAAAGCGAACAACTTGAAAGAGAGAAAAAGACAAGTTAAGGATAAGTTCTTATTCAGCAGCTTGGCTATGGGGCAGTGACAAGTTATTACTTTCTGACATCCGTTAGTGACTTCATGTGAAATGAACTAGTTTGGAAGTAGTTTCGTCTGCTTGATATTTTGGGTTTTACTCTCAGCAAATATGGTAAATGCTCCATCCTTGTCCCCCTTTCCAAGGGAAAGGCAAAGGGCAAACAGATTCACTTCCTTCAGATTTCTCATTGTCACTGGAGAATAGCCAGCTTCCCCTGAGACTGTACGGGGTTCTCTTTCATTTATGGCATGAGGGGGCAGGAAAGGACAGAGCATTGTCTTCCTCCCAAATCAGCTTAGAAAGGGGGTTTGTGCATGCTCTACCTCCCTTACTCTGGCATGTAGAGTGTGTACAAATCAGCTATTCATAAGCAATATTTTCTTGACCCTGCAATGTAAATGGGAGGATGGTCCACAGGAATTGTGAGGTAATCTTTTCCGATAATAATAACAGCTAGCTTTGTGTACAAAGAGCTTTCCCATAATTCTGATTCAATCCTTACGAACAGTCCTGTGGGGGTGAGAAAGAGATATAATTATTCTCTGTTATTTTACAGGAGAATAATTTGAGACTCAGAGGAGTAAATAAAATGTCCAAAAGCATTGAGCAAGTCAGTCAGTCAGTCGGTCTGGTTCAGCGAGAGCTGCCTGTGAGACAGAACTTACTGTTCCAGACATGGTCATTAAGAAGGCAGGTAAATTTCTCAGCAGGGACGTTAGAGGCAGGCAGAGGCCACAGGTAGTAAGTTCATGGCCCTGGTAATCGCCATGAAGAGGATTAAGGAAGGAAAGCTGCAGAGCAAAGGACGATTTGGGGTGCTCAAGGAAGAAGTCGGTGCTTTAGCTGGGCTGGAGTTGAGGCAGTTCTCAGAACTGTGAGAAGAACTTTGAGAAGAAGGCGGGCATGTGAGGATCTGGAGCAGGAGCAAGGCCCTCGTGGAAGGAATGAACTTCTTAGAGGGGAGCAAGTAGGAGGCACAAGCCAGGACAGCGTGAAGAGCGGTCAGTGGGAGAGAGAGCCTCAGAGGGTAAGGGCCAATCATGAAGAGCCTGGGAGCCAGGATACGGAGTTTGGGCTTTAAGTGTCATGGGATGGTTTGGAGGGAGTTAAAAATACATTTACTGAGGTAAAATGTACATGCAATAAAGTCCAACTATTTTGAGTGTGCAACTCAGTGATTTTTAGAATTTGTCTGAGGAATGCAACCATCACCATAAATCGGTTTTAGAACATTCTTATCCTCCCAGTGAAATGCCTCTTTACTTGTAGTTTTTTTCTTTTCCCATGCAACTGGTAATGTGCATTTTGCCTCTATAAATTTGCCTTTTCTGGAAATTTCTATAAATGGAATCATATAGGGTCTTTGGTGTCTGGCTTCTTTTACGTGGCATGCTTTTGAGCTTCCATGGCATGTATCAGTAGTTTGTTCCTGTTTTTGCTGAGTTGCACGCTGTTGTATGGATACATCACCACTTGTCCATTTATCTGCTGAATGGCAGGTTGTTCCTAGTTTGGGGGCATTTATAATAATAAGTCTATGAGCAGTTACAGGCAAGTCTTTATGGACACATTTTCTAACATTCCTCTTGGGTTGATACCTAGAAGTGCAATCGCTGAGTTGTACACTAGTTTATGTTTAACATTTTCAGAGATTACCCAAATATTTTCCAAAGTGTCTGCAACATTTTGTATTCCCACCAGCAATGTAAGAGGTTTCTTACTTCTTGCCATTCCAACATTTTTGTTGTCTGTCTTATTTCTGATAGTCATTCTAGTCGGTGTGAAATGGCATCTCTTTGTGGACTTAATTTGCATTTTCTTGATAACAAATAATGCTGAACATCTTTCCACGTTCTTTTTAGCCGTGGAAGAGTTGTGAGCAGTGGAGAGCTATGATGTGATTTACACTTTAAAGCACAATCCCTTCCTAAACCGCCAACAGATAAACAGCAAGAAACTACATAGGAGACGCTTGCCATAATGCAGGAGGGAGATGACTGTGCCTCGGATTTGGGTTTCCAGCCAGGGACGTGCAGAAGAGTTTGAATAGGGATCCATTATGGAGATAGAGCTAACAGAGCTGGCTGGTGAATTGGATGTGGAGTATGGAAAGAGACATTTAGATGAACAACTGGGAAGATAGTGCTGTCCTTATAGCCATAATAAAGAGGAAATATGGAAGCAATGCTGAGGCTTGATAGTCAATATGTATTTCTATCACACCACATTTTTGGCATCTATTAGGCACCCCAGAAGAAAAGTTGACTATGTACAGGATATGAGGATCTGGAGCTCAGGGAAGAGGTCTAGGCTGGAGATAGAATTGTAAGTCATCAACATATGGCTGGTACGCCAAGTCTTAGGATCTAGGGCAATAACGAGGAGGAAAAGGGAATAGAGTAGAAATTGAAACCACAGAAGCATTTTGAAAAAGTTTCTTATAGAGAGCAGAGGGTAAAGATGACCATTTGAAAGGTAGGCTTGGGGCAATAAGAGGCTAAAGGAAGCATGTCGAAACATGTCCAGTTGACTGATGAATCCATACCTGTGCATCCAGTAATGCCACTAGCCACGTGCGGCTAATTGAGCATTTGAGATACAGATAGTTAAGGTGGAATGTGTACACACATACACTTGGATTCTGAAGTTTTGGAATAAAAAAATGTGAACCACCGTTAGTGATTTTTATATTGATTGCGTGTTCCAATAATATCTTTGCTATATTGGGTTAAAGAAAACCATGATTAAAATTTATTTCACCTGTTTCTGTTATTAAACTTAATCAATTAAAACTATATTTCACCTGTAGCTACCAGAGTTTTTTTTAACATTGCATGTGTTGCTCACATTATATCTCTTTTAGTCAGCACTGATAAGAAGTTAACATTCCCACAGCCTCATCTTAATTTTCCAGAAATGTCACTGTGGTATGTTAAGGTCTCCTGCAAAGGACTTGAATTTATATGAGAATACTGTAAGTAACTGCTACAAGCCTTTCTTAAGGTACAAACAGGCAAAGATTTTTTAAAAAGTCCCAATGTCTTGGATTTACTTGACATGTTTATGTTGTACACATAGACCTACAATTTAGCAAAGGAAATGCCACGTGGATCATTTGATCCTTGCTCAACTGGGAAATGACTGTCAAAAGAGAAATAACATTTCCTTGATACTTGTAATATTTAAGGTGTCCTTGCTGACTTTGGAAAAGATTCAATCAAATCAATCCCTTCTTCCATCTGGTTAAATACGACTTGATTAAATGAGGAGAAACTAAATTATTTAATAAGATGATCATGAATTAGAAATGACTTGATATTTTTCTTTTATCATTCCTGAGATTCTTTACATGCCATAAAAAAGAATTTCATCAAATTCTCTTCCAATCGCTGTTACGACAAGAGTTTCCCTTTAGAACTAAAAAAGGTTCCTTTTGGTTACAAATCACAGAGATAAACTGCACAGATGCAACTCAGGTGAAATCTCCCCCACACTTCCCCCTGCCCACGGGGAAGAAGGTCATTGGAACAAGGCAATTCTCTCAAAGTGGCTTTGATGTGTTACATGATAGATAACAGGGCAGACTGTATGCAGATCCCTGTGTGAGCTTTTGTGACCTCAATAGCGAGCTTTTCCTAATGCTTCTGGTTAAAATACGCGTGCAATCTGGAGGTATAGTAATGGCTCGTTCATCCGGTCCCTGGAAGAGCTGGCAGCTGAGCTTCGTATAGGTTGCTTTTTGAAGCACTAACCCTTCCTTTTCAAAATATCTTACCCTATAGTTTGTCTTGCTGCAAGAACAGAACATCCCAAGTACACCACCATCCTTGCTGGATATTGCTTTGTTGTAGAATGCTGTTAAAATTCTCCAAGAGTTGAGAGTTTTGGTCCTGCCTCATCAATGACTTCTCGACTGCTTTAGGGATAATATCTAACATCTCTGGCTTCACTTCCTCATTTATAGAAAGAAAGCATATAGCTCTTTAATAAATTTTAGAGTTTATCAGAAGGCTTGTTAAAACACAGACTGTTCGGCCCGTTGCCCCCAGTATCTAATCCATTTGGTCCGGGGTGGGAGGTCATTTCTGATGAGTTCCTAAGTGATGCTGCTGCAGTGGTTGAGGGACCACTCTGAGGACGACTGACCATCTCCACCACCGTCCTTGCAGCTCAGCCTCTTGTGGTTTTGTACATGTTGCCTGGATGTTTATTTGTAAGTTAGCTCACTTAACACCGAAGTTCCCTAAAGAGCTCAGACAGTCTGATAGCTCTAAAATAGGTTTTCAGAAAGCAAACCAGTCATCAGAAATTCAAGCATCTCTAATTTTGATAAATGAAAACTAGATTATTTTATTAGCATTCTGAGATTGTATATAAAAATACACTTTGCAGTTTGAAGAGAAGATAAGTCAGTATTAATTTCTGTTCTCAGTGTAGCAATTACTGCTTATCCATCTAACCATTACTTTTCAGCTGAAATATAAATTTGGGAAAAGATGCGGCATAGACTGTTTAATCACTCCCTGCACGAAATTCTCTGATGTGAGAGCTATTCTCCTTGGGTCACTTCCGCATTGCCCAATGGTGTTTTTTTCAGCTCTGTTGCAGTAAAGCTAAGAATAAAAAAGATTAAAGTTCTATGTGATAAAATGATCCATATTAATTAAAATATTTTCAGTGGGTATCAGCCAACTAATATGTTTTAATGTTGTAGCAATAAACCAAAGATTGTGCTTTTCCAACGCTTGACGCAGAATCTAGTTTGGGGTCTAATACAAGCGCTTTGAAAGGTCTTAAATCATGATTGAAAACTTCAGAAAAGTAAATGCTAATCGTGACTTGCTTCTCTATTATTTTTACATTTTTATTTCATTTTTTCTATTTGTGATACAGGAAAGACAGTTTTCCTTGTGCACACAGTATTCATTGAGAATATATTTGATTTTTAAGCCACATATTTCCCCATACTATTGACTAAAAATAAATTCTGTATCCTCCATCAGAACAGGTTGCTCCCTTTCACCAAGAGTGTGACTTCTAAAGGCCAGGTGCTCATGGAGGTAAAGAAAATGTGACCAACCCAGCCACACAGAGACAAGAGCTGTAGCCAGCTCACCTCATGCCCAATTCCAGAGCAGTAAAGTTCACCAGTATCGGATCATTGAGAAGTGTCTCTTCGAAAAGACTTATAATATTCGGTGCTGGCTAGTGTCCAACATTAATAAGAGTGAAAGCTGATATATCATTTTTGGAAAGCAGCTCGGCAAGAATCATCAAGATCCATAGGAAATTCACCTCCTTTAAGTCAGTAGTCCCTTTTCTGGGAATCTATTCCTAGGAAACATCAGAGATCTTGACGAACATTTGTATGCTGTTCCTGCAGCACTGTTTGTGGTACAGAACAACCAAAAATACCCACAGTTACCAATAACAGAGCCAGAGTAAATATATAATAGCTCACCAGAATTTTTTTCAAATTAGTTTGGAAGCCTATCCAACAATACGGGAAAATGTTCTTGCTCTGATGTAAAACCATATGATCCTAAATTGGAATTTGTTGGGTCAGCTTGTTTACCCTGGAAAGTATGGTGGGTCATAGATGTCTGCTCCCTATATAGGTTAGAGATGGCTGTGGGGAAATTCGTGTGAAATTTAGAAGGCCCAAAATGACAAAGTAGCCATTGCTTTCTGAAGACATTTGTGATCAAATGTGTAAATTCAGATAGAGAGGTGTCTAGTGGGTTGCAGCTGCACTCCCCTTGCGTCCACTGCTTCTCATGCTTCTGGCCCTGCCAAGCAGCCAACAGGCCAGCACCAGATCCTGTCGCTAGATCCATAGAGGACTTCGGTGTAGGGCCGACAGCATTCCACACACTTCTTCAAGGAGGCTTTCCCCTGGTTGCTTTGTATATCCCTAGATATGTATATTTGTTTCTTCTTGGTCCTGTGACACATCACCATAAATGGAGTAGCTTAAAGCAACATGAATTTATTCTTTTACAGTTCTGGAAGCCAGATGTTCAGAACCAGTTTTGTGGGCTACAGTCAAAGTGTTGGGAAGGTTGGTATTTCCTGGAGGTTCTAGTGGAGAATTCACCAATGCCTTTCTTGTCACATTCCTCCTATCACTGTGTTATCATCTTTCTTACTACAGAGTCAAATCTTCTTAAAAGGACAATTAGGCTGGAATGAAGGTCAATGGTAGAGTGCTTGCATAGCATGCACTAGGCCCTAGGTTCCGTCCCTAGCCCCAGCCCCACAAAAATATTAAATAAATAAAGGAAAGGAAAGGACACTTGTTATCACATTATCACATTGGCCCTCCTGGATAATCCAGGATAATGCCTGATTTCTCAACTGCTGGATTAATGACTTCTCTTCCTCCAGCATTCCCATCCCGGGCCCTCACTTCTCTCCTTCCTCTATTGTGTAAGCCCCAGTTCTTATAATCAATCTCATAACATAGTGTCTCTGCGCTCCCTGTTTGAATATTAACTTGCTAAACTAAAAAACTCTAAACAACCAGAGAGAGATTCTCCAAGGAATAACGATATTAATTTGAGAGTAACAGAGCATTACAAGAATATAGATGCCAGAGTAAACTGGGCTTATTCAAAAAGGTTAAGGCAAGGGGACGACTTTAAAGACAAAAAAAAATGAGAATTATATCACATATTTAGAAACAATAATCCTTGGCCACAATGACTACTAACAGCAGTGACGTCAGTCCAAGGTTAAAAAAACAGCTGCTAGGCTGATGTCCTTGGAGAAGGACTTTTTGATAAAGTTGTGGTGGCCTTTGTACAAAGTTGTGGTTCCAGCAGAATCTTTTGTGATGGTTATTATTAGGCAGTTGTGATATGGGCTCTTCCTTCATAATCTCCCAGATTTATTTACTTCCGTGCTTAGGGTTGACACAAATGACTCCATTTTGATTCTGACAATTTTCACATTTCTTTCACAAACTGATAAAAATCCCAGGGATGTGTAAAATGTATGTTTATAAATGTGCAAAACAATGAATTGTATCATTTTGTTAGTAATTCTAATGTCTGGGTGGTAGGAGTATATGGTGATATAGAGGAAGAGGCTGAAGATATAGGACAGAGAGAAGCCTGGAAAGAGCAAAATGAGAAGGAAAGAGATCCAGAGTGTTTGAGAAGAAACTGACCTTACCAGGAGCAGAGTCAATGCAATGGCAGGAGGCTGGAAAGGAAGGCGTGGAAGCAGGTGTGCTTGTAGATTTGGTAGTGAGAAGTGAAGATTTTCTCTGTGAGTTGGAAGTCGGTTCACATGGTAAGATGTGGAGGACGTGTCTGACTCTGAAGTGTGAAGAGAGAGAAGAGCATTTGGAACCACTTTTGTGAGGAAGGAACGGGAGCTGGCAGGAGGGTGTGCGTGGTGCTGCAAGCTTGGGAGCACCGGCAGTCTGCCTGGGTCCCTCATCTTCTCTCAGCCTGTTCAACAGCCCGGGTGAGGGAAGAAAAGGCAGAGCATAGGAAGGCTTTCTAGGTGGGTGAGAAAGCAAGGACATGTAAGATCTCTATTGCAACCGCCCTCCCTACTCCTCCATGCTTGAGAAAAATAGAGGCCACACAACTAGTAGAAAGCTGAGCTGGGACTAAACCCAGGTTTCCCAGCTGAAGAATCGTGCTGTTGTATGGCAGAGTGTGAGGTTGCTCAAAGTGTGGTCTCCTCTTCCTGTCACAATCACCAAGGGAGAGAAGGTGGTTGGAGAAGGAGGAGGCCTGTTATGAGAATGCAGATTCTTAGGCCCCATTGAAGTTTTCTGGAATCAGAAACAGAGGATGAGTGGCCTGGAATTTAACCTGCATTCCCAGTGGTTTGGAAGCACAGTAAAGTCTAAGAACCGGAGTATGGCAGAGTCCCCGGATTCTGGGTGGAATACAAACAAAATCAGGGGAGGAGAGGAAGGGAGGAATACACCCTGGTCAGTGCTGACAGGCTAAACATGCAAAATTCTGGAGAAGAGGTTAGGCATTTGAAGGTCGATAGATACCACATGATGGGTTCTTCTGTGAGGTGGAAAGGGCTGACGTTAGCAATGGGCCAGCATGGAGAAGAGCCAAAGACAACTCCCACCTTTCAGCCACTCCATGGCTTTCTTCTCTTGTGAAGACACCCACTTTGCATGTGCTGTTTCTTTCTGCTTCCTGACTCTCTCTGGCTTCCTGCCACTTGTTCTCTAGCCCTAGCTCTGAGAGGAAAATCTTCCCTCATATATCTATGCTTTCTTGGGTTTTATTTTTTAGGTACTGGGAATTGAACCCAGGGGTGCTCTACCACTGAACTACAGCCCTGAACTCTTTTTAAACTTTTTTGAGAGAAAGTCTTGCTAAATTGCCCAAGTGAAACTTGAACTGGTTATCCTCCTGCCTCAGATTCCCTCAGTGCTGGGATTACAGGTGTGCACCACTGTGCCAGGCTTTGTATCTCGCATTTTAGGGTTTAAAGAAATTTAATAACAGGAGGCCACCTTGACAAACAAGGTACAGTGTCCCTCAGTTTATATTTTAATATTGAATTACAAAGTATTTTGGAGAAAGTTCCCATATTATTTTGGTATAATCAGCTTTTCAAAATCATGCTGTATAGCAACATTTGAAATGCGTTTAACCTTTCTGGTTAAGTAACTTCTCTCTGTGACCCTATTGCTTCCCCACCTGTGTACTTCATCTGACTCCCTTAGTAGAGTGGAAGCTCCCTGGAAGTACCAGGAAGATTGCTCTCTGGTTATTACATCTCCAGTGCTGAGGAATGTGTTGCCTGTGATCTACACGGTGTCAAACAGGAAGTGATGTGAGGGCAGTACCTCTGAGCTACTCCTCGCCCATTTCTACTTGGCAGACTGTTGAGTGGTGTTGCACAATAATCATGGTGGACTCCTCATATCTGAACAATGACAAAGGCCTTTTCACTTAGTCTTCCAAGAAGGAAATGACTCTTTTGCTTCACAGGGTAAATACTCCACCCAGCACCATGGGGCTGAGAAAGAAAATTCCAGAGAGAGGACATTTGGAAAGTGCTCATAGACAAGACCTACAGCAGTCCTTCCCAAAGTTAAGAAACAAAGTCTAAGCCCCTGGAGAGAGAAACGTGGGACCTGCCGAAGAAGGACATTTTCAGTCCCACCAAAGGAGGACGCAACACAGACACACTGCTACAATGGAGGAAAATACCCAGCCAGGACCGGAACTTTCCCTTTGTTACAACAAAGAAGGGTCACCAGTTGCTTTGGTGAAAAGAAATTAGAGGCTGAAAGCAGACTCACTGTGGAGACTTATTGTTTGTACACTACACAATGAATTAGAAAATACACAGTTCCCATCTGTTGATCCAGTTATTCTCAACAAACCTTTGTGTTCAAAAAGCTCTAGCTATTATCATGGACACCTGGGCCCAGGAGCTCCACCAGATAATAAGAATCGAAATTATATTCTCCAAAATAGGTAAAACCAGGTAATGGCCAACCTATGCATCCTTCCTACCCTCAATTCCTAACGGGCTGGGCCTTATTAAGACTTAGTTGAGGTTCAGTGAACACCATGCACACATAATTAGTGCTCAGGATTTGTTGAATGAAATTCACAGGCTATCTGCCAACATTTCAGGTTCTACATCTTAACATTTTTTACCTTGTACCACTTTCTCCATCACAAGCATAAATCTTATAAATGGATTTCATGTATTTTTAGTCTGTTATATTAACAGCTAGATGTAGCTCTAATGCCGAAGACTGCATTTTCTTCTACCATTAATCTTTCTCCAGCTTGTGAGCTGGAAAAATCATAATGATGGGAGTTGTCATAATGAACCCAAACAGTAATTGTAATAAGAAAACGGAGGAAGAAAATTGAAAAAGAAAATGTCTCTCCCACAGCACCACAGATAAATGACCTTATTCTCTCCTGATTCCAAATCCACATGGTTGTATTTGTTCTTGTCAAGACCATTAGGTACCAAAAGACCATTTGACATTGGTGGGAATGATATTTTAAATAAAAGTAATATATTGATGTTAAAGAGCGTATCTCTTCTTTCTGTAGGTTCCTGTCTGGTCTGCACAACTTTAAGAGTTAAGAATGCATTTAAAATACTTAATATAAAGTTTATATGAATGAGACATGAAAGAGAGTAACCTGTCTCAGCCAATTTGCTTAAACTGAGATAAGCAATTACTTCTAATAAAGCAATCAGGGGCTTGACTGAGAACAGGTTTAGTGCTAACTTGGTTAGATATTAATTTGGGCATTTAAAAGACTCTTTCCCCAGCTCTTTTTCTCCTCTTAAATAAAAGGAAAAAAATGTTTTCGAAGTTATTCCCAATCACTTTGATAAGTTACATCTTTCTGTCATTCTGAAGCAGTTAACACACGAAGAGAATTACTAGAGAATATAGAGAAATTTATAAGACTGCTAAATCATCCTGACACCCTCCAGGTCCTGATAGATTTAGTAATGAGTTCTACAATGAGATTCCAGACAAATGAAGTAATTAAGTGTTTGATATGGATGAAAAAAAGTGGCCTTCTTGGGAAGCAGCAAGAACTCATTTTGGAATGACTGCCCTGAGCCACTGTGGCTATTCAGCAGCGACACTGTAAGAAGGCATAACTTAGGCTAAACTGATCTTAATTTCATTACTGTCTCCTCTCATGCCACCCACGTCCTTGCCCCAGTGCTTCACCTCCCTGCAGGTAAGCTAATGACAAAAAGCCATGATCCTGGCCCAACACTGACGCTTTACTGCAGGACAGTAAAACAGACATTCTTAAAATAGAGAAATTGTTTATCTTCCAATCTTCCAGTTTATTTCTCCTTACTTCCCTCAAGTGAGTACTATACATTCAGCTCAATTCTTTGGCAAAAATGTGACATCAAAGAAGTACTGGTTTAAGTGCACGATTCTTGATCCTGCTGCACAATGAAATCCCCCAGGGGACTCTTGGGACAGTCTGATCCCCAGCCCCCATCCCCACCTATGCCAAATACTGTACATGGGGTGAGGTGGGACATTGATTCCTTAGTCCTCCAAGTAATACCAATATGCAGCCATTGAGAACCTTCAGGACAGTGGAATCAAGTCAATGGGTTGTGCTTTTGGGTTTTCAAAGAGACATCTAGTATCTTTAGTAATTGGGGAAATGCAAACAAAAATTACTTTGAAATTCCATCTCACTCCAGTCAGAATGGCTACATCGAGAACACAAAAACAATAAAGGCAGACAAGGATTGGGGGTGAGGACGGAAACACTTCTGCACTGCTAATTGGAATATAAATTAGTGCAGCCACTAGGAAAGTTAGTATGGAGGTTCCTTTAAAAACTAGAACTAGAACTACCATTTGACCCAGCTATACCTCACTTTAGAATCTACCCCGAAGAATTAAAGTTAGCATACTGTTGGGATACCATCGCATCCATGTTAATTTGGCATAATTCACAATAGCCAAGACATGGAACCAGCTCAGGTGCCTACCAGAAGAAGAATGGATTAAAAAATGTGATATATGTATACAGTACAGTATATACGGAAAGTCCACCAAAAAAAGTACACATACTTCAGGAAAGGAAAAACAGTATGATGCTTTTTCAACAGATGGTGTTACCCTCATATGGGGGACCCCAGAGGATGTCACATAGCACAGAAAACCCATGACACTTTCAGCTCATAGAAAAGAAATTGATAATGCATGTGCGGCAATCTCAATGGACACTTTGACCAAGGTTACCCAAGGATCAGTCTGCCGTACCGATAAATGTCTGAAGCTAGTGGCCACCACTCT
Organism: Hystrix cristata; assembly: GCA_004026905.1. Lineage (NCBI taxonomy): Eukaryota > Metazoa > Chordata > Mammalia > Rodentia > Hystricidae > Hystrix > Hystrix cristata. Next base: position 74,148 of record PVJO010004368.1, read on the forward strand.
GAGCACCTCTTGTGATTGTAGAGGCCAAAGGTAACTTGTATTAATCTCATGACGTCTCAACAAATCTAGTATTAAAATACTTATATGAGTTTTGCCTTTCTTGAAGTGCGTATACATTTTTTGGCAGACTCTATATAGCACTTAATACATATATATATGTGGAGTATTATTCATCCATAAAAAGAACAAAATTATGTCATTTGCAGAAAAATGGATGGAATTGGAGATCACCATGGCAAACAAAATAAACCAGACTACTCAGGAAGGTAAGCATTGACTGTTCTCCCTAATACATGGAATCCAAAAGAGATGACATGAAAGTAGAAGAGAGGCTCTTCTGAGATAAGAAGAAGGGATTAAGGGGAAGGAGGGAGGAGGTATAAGGGAAGGTGCATACGATCAATATTATATACACGGATAAAAATACCACATCAAAACCCAATAGTTTATAAAATTAATAGGCAATAATAAAACCATATTTTTAAAAAAGACAATTATTTCTGTACCTTGACGAGGTGCAGCATTGGAGCTAGAGACGGGAGTCCCTGGTAACCTGTGGTATAGAAGAACGTAAAGGACGATTTACACCCGAGGAAATTATCAGTGGCAAGATGTTGGAGGTCTTTCATTTAAAAGACTTCCAAATTCATGCACAATGCTAGCTTAAGGGCCCTCAGAGACCTACTAAAACAGGAAGAATCATGTAAAAAAATAAAGTATTGCTATATACCCAAGATCCCACTACTAACTCTTTCCTCAAGTTAGTTTCTCTCTGCAGAGACACCTACAAAGATCTCACTGGCTTCAAAAGATATTCTATGCAAAGCACTCGACCATCTCAAAGGAAAATTAAACCAATTTCTTCTTTAAAAGGAAAAAAATCCTACTCGACTTAAGGAAAACGATATTTCACTGCTGCATCACCTATGGCTGTTCTCCTGCCAGAGTGACTTTACTGACACCGTAGTACCTTGGCATTACAGGACAGGGGATGAGGCAGATGCCCACGAGCAGGACAGCAGGAAGTGACATCATGGGGGCCTCCTAGATGGCTTTTATTTTCTCTGGTACTGGGAATTGAGCCCGGGGCTTTTGCACTGAGCTACATCCCTAGCACTTAATTTTTTATTTTGAGACAGGGTCTCACTAAGTCACTACATTGCTCAGGCTGGGTTAGAACTTGTGATCTTCCTGCCTCAGCCTTCCAGGGTGCTGGGATTACAGCTGTGTGCCACCAGACCTGGCTTCCTTGATGGCCTTATCGAAGAGCAGGACCTGGTGTCTTTGCTTTGAAGTTCTCTGCAATCATTCAAGAACCAAATGCTTTCAGGACAAAAGAAGCAGGTCAAAAAGGAAAAGAAAGGAGAGAGGAGGTGGCAGTGGAGCAGCAAGGCCTTGTCTCTCTTAATCTATTTAGTGGTACCTGTTGTTTACTCTAAATTTTCTGGGTTTTTCATTAGGCAAAATTTTTAGGTAAGATTTTATTTGCAATAAAAACATCTAGGCTTAGCAGTTCATTAGAATCAATTTTTAGAGACTTTGTTGACCTCTTGATTTTTAAAAATATTCATATACTTAAAAAACACAATGACTTTGACTTGGAAATTCCATTTCTAAAAACATGTGCTAAATAAATAATAAATAAATATATAAATATTTATATAAAGCCAAGATTAGTGTCTCAGTCACTTTCCTATCACTGGACCAAATACACAACACCCAAAACTAAAAGGAGGAGGGATTTATTTTGGTTCAGGTTTTAGTTCATGGTCAGCTGGCTCCAAAGCAGAAATAGGGTGGCAGAGGGGCGTGGTGGAGGAAAAGGTGCTCTTCACACAGTAGCCAGAGACCAAAGAGAGAAAGGAGGGGCTCGGGGCTAGAATAAATCCTTCCAGGTTGTTCCCCCAGAAATGACCCACCTCCAAGAGGCCCCCCCACCTTATAGCATGTTCAACTCGGGAATTCCCCAATGGGTGAATCCACTGATGAGCGCAGCACCCATAACCCAATCACGTGAGGATTTGGGGACATTTTAGATACATAACAATTACCTCTAAGAATGTTCACTGCAGTATGATTTATAACAGCAAAACTTTGATAATAACCCAAATGAGGAGATATTGGTTACATTTTTGATGTGAGATAAAAAAATATAGTGAATGTTTAAATTTTTTGATTGCCACTCATCCCCCTCAAAATATTCTTCCTCCACTTCAAAAACACTTATACCAGCACTCTTGCCACTTTCTGAAGCAGTTCTGGGAGTCCTCTTTCATGAGTGTCTTTAGTTGTGCTATTGTGGCCACCTCTATGTGCTGAGTCGATTGAAAACATTTACCTTTCCTGGTCATTTTGGCTTTGAGAAAGAGCCCAAAGTCCCACCGTGCCAGATCTGGTGAATAAGGTAGATGAGGACACACTGTAATATTTTTACAAGTTTACCTTTCCATTAGATGGCACTTGGCAGCAACATGCACCATATTTTTGATCACACATTGTTAAGACACTCACAAAAGAGGACATGCAGAGCTAATTTACCAAGTGTCAAGAATGGCGGGATAAGTATGTTCAAAGTGAGGCAGACTATTTTGAGGGGGACTAATGGCAATGTCTTTTACTGTAATAACATTTTTAAAATTTAAATGTTCATCATAAATTTTGATAAGCCTTGTACCATGTCACACCCACATGATCCTTGGACCCTGAGGCTTCTCTGGTGGTACCTCAGGGGCTGCGGTGTGCAGGGTGGGAAGGGCCAAGTAAATGCCGCCCTGGGTCTCACGTTCCTGATTCGGCCTCCAAAACTTGAATTTTTAAGATTTTTATGTAGGGTGCTTCACTTTAGAAAATTAATTCTGCTGCCAAAGTGGTTATGAAATGACCAAATATTGCTGGAATAGAAAGATGTTTACAGTACTTGTAAAGTGGGGGAAAAGTAGATTACAAACTATTATTTCTGTTTGATCTTGTGTATACACAGACATACACACAAGAATATAGATAACCATGAGCAGCTTATCCTTTTCTACATAATTCTCAACTTTCCGGGTTTTCAGCCATTCAGTCAAGTCCATCTTTAACTACCAATTCTTCATCTTAAGATTCACTTTCATACACGAATCTTTGAACTACCTGCTGTTCTCTCCGTTGCGGAAGTAGAGAGTCTGCGGGTACCTGGAGCCTGCGAATGGCCGCAGAACTTAGAACGAGGAAGAGGTCTCTCAGCTCCTTGCCTCTCTGTGTCAAGTTCCAGTGTTTGAAGATTCCCACGGAGCCCTTCAAGTTTTTCAAAGCTTGGCTACATCAGTTGGTAGACAGAAGGAAAAAACATGTTTCTACAATAAAAACATAAAATTCTTACATAGCCTGTACTCGTTGAAATTATAAAGTGAAAAGAGGTTCGCGAGAAGTTAATAACCTGGAACAGATGGCCAGCTAAGTAGGAGCCACCAGGCGGGGAAAGGTGTGGCTCTCAGGAAAAGCAGAGGATACCAGAGAGCAGGTGCCTTGTGGGTGAGCTGTGCACACGCTTCCTCCCAGTGCAAGCGACGGCAGCATGTGGGTGACGACAGTGGTGAGTGTATGGGTGACATTGACACTGGGAGACTGCAGTACATCCAGGCACTTTTTGTGTATTAGCTCTCGATCCTCACAGCACCCTCTTGAGTTGAATTATTGCCCTATTTACCTGAAGAGACGCCTGAGGAATGGAGCATACACTGTGTCAATGCCAGGATTCCAAGCGCTTCCTTAGTTTTACTATAAGCATTCTTAAACTAAGACACCTATCAATCTGCCTTTCTTGAAGGTTAACAACATTTTGTTTCGTTTGTTAACACTGAGAAGCATAAAGACAAAAGGCTTCTGACGCCGACAGAGGTAGGTTCAAATCTGGCTCTGCTGTTTTTCTCTTCACGGTGCTTGGGTTTCATTATCTGTAAAGGGGACTCACGACACTCGCCCTGCCAAGGTGCTGCGAGGCAGAGTTCATATATAAAGCCGCATGTGCTGCACACGGGTACAGAATAAATGACGCTGTTATTGAGGCGAGAAAATGAAGCAAGTAAAAGGATTTAAGTGAACAGCATTTTAAATTATTTTACTATTTTAAAAAACACTTAGGTAAATGGACCTGGAAATGAGTATGTGTTTATAATGATTGTATAAGTTATTGTTGAAATTGGAAAACTCTAGAGGGGGAAGGGTCCTACTGATAATGGCTCTATCTGGCAAAGGTGGCACATACCTATAATCCCAGCACTCTGGGAGGCTGAGACTGGAGGAGGCAAGTTTGAGATCAATTTAGGCAGTTTATACTCTGTCTCTAAAGTAAAAGAAATTATTGTGAGATAACAGGTGTAAACAGGCTCTGTCCTGAGCAAACGAGGACATCCACCTACTGGTAAGCAACAGTCCTCAGCCCATAGCTATGGGACGGGTCCTGGGCCTTCACATGACCTGTCAGACTCTACCGTGGACTGCCATTAGGCTAAGGAGACAGAAACACCAAAAAGCAAATTCCAAGGTTGGGCGTGCAGCTCAGTGGTAGAGCACTTGCCTGGCATGTGTGAAACCCTGGATTCGGCCCCCTGCACCCCCAAAACAAAACTAACAGCAAATCTCCCAGGCCATATAATTGCAATCCTCAGGAGACTCTGAATTTATGTTGGCTTTTACTTAAACAAATTGTATTTCTTAAAACTTATCTGGAAAAACTAATCCTCATCTAAAACACATGCTCCAGGACCACACGTTGTCATGTGATCCCCATTCCTCTGAGGTCTTTGAAAAGTTAAGAGCATACGAGCTGGCAGATAAGAATTTAAAGTTGAAATGTGTCCCTTCCTTCAAGAGACTCCACTGCGCTGGTAGCTGTGATTATGTGGTTTCCACGGTGCATTTCCTGAGAATTAAGGACTTCTTGCACTGGCACGATGGTTGGCTTGCATACAGCACTTCTCATTCACAGAATAATACGATATCATACGTTGCAGACATTCTTTAGTACAACCTTTCATTTCAGCCCAGAAAGCTCAGGAGACAATTTAGCTAAGGCCACACACCAAGCTAACTGCAGAAGAACAATCTGAACCCAGGACTGTGCTCACAGCACACTGTTCTTTCCATTATTTTACAGCTGCTTCCCTGAAAAATAGTCCTGCCAGCTCAAAGTGCAATACAGTAATACCAAAAATAACTCATGATTTCAGGCTTGTCAAAGTTATTAGTAGGAATTGAATATTCTCCCATTGTAGTCCGTAAGCATCCTTATAATTAGACATATTTTTCAGTTCTCATTGGGAGAAAATTAAAATTAGATTTATGTTGACACTAAATTTTCCACAATGGCCAGGTAATAAAGAGGCTAAACAATATGTGTGCAGGGAAGGCCAGATGATAAACATAGCTTCTAAAGTTGGGATTTGTTTTTCCCCACATTGATGTAAATGACAGTATTTTAAAAAAATTATCAGATATCACAAGCAAGGATGAAAGGGTGTACTTTGTATCTAGTACAATGGTTTCAGGTACATCAGAAGATCAAAGATGAATGGCAACCAGATGAGCACTGGTTCACTGGACACTGGTATTGCTCAAGGACACATTTTAAAAACAACAGTGCTGTTCCTTGAGTGGACATTCCTTCCCAAATGGGAGAATCAGAAAAATCAGAAAAGAGAGATGGCTTAGGCAGGGAAGGAAGAGATAAGAATATCAGCAAATAATACTTTTATTTGCAAGATATTAAGCACTTAGACATTTTTTGCTTTCTTGCCCTTTTCTAATAAGAGAAATTCTAAATTCTCTTGACTTCTTATGTCACATTTTAAAAGCCAGGGCAATTAGGCATAGATACATAAATAAATAAATGGCATCCAAATTGGAAAGGGAAAAGCAGAACTATCTTGGTTGGAAGAAGACATGATCTTATATTTGGCAAATCCTCTAGAATCCATTAAAAATATGATTAGAACTTTCAAAAAAGTTCAGTAAAGTTTCAGGATACAAGATTAATATTCAAAAATTAATTGCATTTCTAAATACTAGCCATAAACAATCCAAAAATATAATTAGGAAAACAAGTACAGTTATGTTAACATCAAAAGAATGAAATATTTAAGAATAGATTTAATAAAAGAAGTGTAAGATATATACATAGAAAACTTTAAAACAATGTTGACAGAAACTAAACAAAATCTGAATAGGTGGAGAGGTACCCCATCTTCATGAATCTGAAGATGTAGTATTATTGATATGTAATACTAAACAAACTGGGCTATAAATTTAATGTAATCCCTAGGAAAATTCCAACTAAACTTTTTGTAGAAATTGACAAACTGATTATAACAGTCATGTGGAAATGCAAGGAATCTAAATAGAGCCAAATCAACAAAGAGCCAAATCAAAAAAACAAAGTTGGAAGATTCATAGTTCCCAGTGTTAAATCCTATTACAAAGCTGCAGTAATCAAGAAAGTATAATACTGACATAAAGGTAGACATATGGTTCAATTGAATAGATGTGGAAGTCCCCTCGTGGTCAGTAATTTATAATGGTACCAGACAGTGCAATCAGAAAAGAATAATCTTTCAACGCATGATCCTGGGACAGCTGATATTCACATACAAGAATTAAATTGTATCCTTACATCATACCATATGAAAAAAACTCAAAATAGATCATAGTCATAAATGGAAGTGCTAAAATTATAAAACTCAGAAAAAATAAGAAGGAAAATTGTTGTGAGCTTGGATTAGGCAACGATGTCTCAGATATGACACCAAAAGCACAAGCAACAAAAGAGAAAAAAAGAGAAAATGGAACTTCATCAAAATCAAAAACATGTGCTTCCTTCATCAAGAAAATAAACCCATGGAGTCAGGGAAAATATCAGAAAGATGTTCAGATATAAAAAGTTTTTATAAGTAACAGTAAAAGAATCCAGTTTTAAAATGGTCAAGGAACTTGTTCAGACATAGCTTCAGATAAGATATTTGAATGGTCAGTAATCACTGAAAACTGTGTAATATCATTACATTTCCTAAACACAAGTCAACACCAAAATGAGGAAGAAGAAAGAAATGGGGAGCTTCTAACGGGCACGGAGCTTCTGCTTGGGAGGAGTTCTGAGAGTAGATAGTGGTGATAGTTGCACGGTATTATGAATGTGCTTAATACTACCAAATTGTACACTGAAATGGTTAAATGATAAATTTTATGTTATGTCTATTTTATCATGATGTCTTAGTTTGGGCTGCTATAACAAGAATACTATCAACTGGGTGACTTAAACGAACATTTCTCTCTCACAGTGCTGGAAGCTGGGAGGTCTGACGGCAGAGTACGAGCATGGTCAGGTTCTGGTGAGGGCCTTGTTCCTGACTTCCTCACATGGTAGGAGCTGGGAAGATATGAATATTCATCCCATTGCATAAGACAAAAATTTAAAACAGCTGTTATGTAATACTCACTAGATGGCTATAATCAAAATAAAATAATAAATGTCAGTTGGGTGTGTGGAGAAATTTGAACTCTCATACACTGTTGGTAGGAAAGCAAAATGGTACAGACACTTTAGAAAATAGTCTCACAGTTTTTCAAACAACTAAAGAGAGTTGACATATGACCCAGCAGTCTCACCCCTAGAATATACCACAAGATCTGAAAACACAAAACCCATTGAGTGTTCCTGGCAGCATTATTCATAACATCCCCAAAGTGGAAACAACTCAGATATCTACTAACTGATGAATGGATGAACTAAATGTGGTATGTCCATACAATGGAATACTATTTGGCAATAAAAAATGAATGCAGTACTGGTACATGCTACAATATCAGTGAGCCTTGAAAACATTATGCTAAGTGAAAGAATTCAGTCAAAAAGGACCACATTCTATGTCATTTCACTTATATAAAATGTCTAGAATAGACAAATCCATGAAGATAAAGAGTAGATTACTGGTTTCCAGGGTAGGGATAGAAAATGAGAGCTGATAGGCACTGAGCTTCTTCCTGGGGCATAAAAATGTTCTGAAATTCGATAGTGGTGATGGTAGCACAACCTTGTAAATATGTAAATTATATCTCAATATAGCTGTTACTTTATTTTAAAGAATCAAGTGGAGTGCTGAGTAGGCATGACACTTCCAAGAGTTTAACACGCTATAATTATAAGCTTACTAAATGCATTGAAAGCAAATATTTTAGGTTTGGAAAAAACCATACACTTGACATATACCTTTCTCTACCTGAGGCCATTGTTCGTCATTTCCAAGTGATTCATACCCCCTGCTCTGATCTCTTATGTAAGAAGGACCAATTAAAAGAAGGAAAACATGTAAGCGTCTGTGGGTTGTCTTGTAAAATGCCAAGAAAACTGGTGATCACACATGTGACTCACAGCTTCACTCATCCTCAGCTTTTGCCAGCGTGGTGAGCCTCATCCTCAGGGAAATGAATCCAGGTACGATGCAGGTATGGGAAAGCATGATTTGGCTGGAGGGAAGTAGGGCACACTTGTACTTAGAGCAGAGTGTGGACTCTCAGCATCCCCAGAGCTAGCGACAGAGAACTCCAGGGAAAGGCATCCTCCTGCAGAAACCCAGCTGCACAGAGATTCCATCTGCAGGCAACTTGGGGCTCTGTGACAGCCTCCACCCCAAACATGTACACCAAAAACAATGAAACTTGGCTTATTACAAAATGAAGGAATAAGTGAAATTAAGCCTCTTAGCCACTTTGATCGAAATTGTGATGTCTTTAAGCATTAACCATCACTGAGGCACTGTTTGATTATTGATTTCTTAAAATAAATGTTCCCTAAGATAGTTTTAGGTGGTTGGAAAAAAGTAATACAGTATATTGGCTGGGTTGAAGGGTCCAAAGTACCTTAGAACGCTTTTCTCCTATAAATTCGGGCAAATTACTTAAGCCCTCCGAGCCTCAGTTTCTCCATTTGTAACATGTCGAATACTATTGACCTCACTGCACTATTGAGAGGATTAGAGGGAAGGCAGTGTAGGACATGGCTGGGCATGGCGCCTGCCTCTCTCCACTGCAGTGGGGGATGTGATGGCTGAGAGAGGTGCCGCCCTTGGGGTCCTTTGTTTAAAAGAATCCAACAGTATAAATAAAATTTAGGTAAAATTATGGATTTTCAAAAACTGATAAAAATCAGCAGCAGCACAAACTTTACAAGAGCACATATTACTAATACTGTTTTATTACTGTTATTAGTGAGTTCACAATTTAAACTACATCTATACTTTGCCCTCCACACTTTGGCCTGCTACTCTTTATAATATCATTTTCTGTAGAGAGATTGGGATGACGTTTGGTCTTTCCCCTGGAGTGGGTAAGGGGAAAAATATGCTGAGGGATTGAACCCAGGGTCTTCATACTGAGCTACATTCCCAACTCTTTTTTGTTTTATTTGAAGATGACGCCTCAATAAGTCACTAAATTGCCCAGTCTGGGCTTGAATTTAGGATCCTTCTGCCTCAGCCTCCCAGAGTGGTAGAATTAGAGGCTTGTGCCACCATGCCTGGATGGGTTTTTTAAAAATTTGTTCCATTATGGATGGTTTTAGAAGTTTCTTTTGACTCTTTTGTTATCAGTTCATCTCACAGGTAACTTCTGCTTAGATAGCACTTCTCACTCTGGGGAAGCCACAGGAGGCCTGAATCGGGGGTGGGAATGTAAGGTGACCCCTGAGCCTGAGTTATAGAGGATTCAAGTGAAGACAAGGCAGCCTGCAGTTCAGATCTCCTGGGGGTCAAAGCCCTAGCTGCTTATGGGGTTTACCAGGGCCAGGTCCTCATTGAATGCTAGGAAAATGGGGAGGTGGTACCAGCAGCCCACCCACCTGGTCTGCTACTACCCCCTGGGTAACTGTGCCTCTGGCCCCAGGCTGCTCATGAGGCTGCTGCTTCCTCCCTGAACCATGGAGAACAGGCCCAGCCTTGGAAGGGGCCTCTGCAAACAAGAGGCCCTGAAACACAAGCTTTGATGCATCACTTGACAGTCCCGCTTTGTGCAAAGCAAGCATGTTCTAAATAACAAGGCGTGCTCGGGGAAGGGCGAGTCATCCAAGAGTGCCGGATGAAGGCTGAGAAGTTTGAACTTGGTTCTGTAGGCCAAGAGGTTCAGTAACTTGTACAAGGTCAGCTCGTGGGTGAGATCAGAATGCAAAGGGTCTGTTTTGGAAAGATCATGACAGGTTAGATTTGGTGGTGGCAGGAGGCAAAGAACAGATGGAAAGGCAAGAAATTAAGGTGCCTCCAATGTCATAAAATGAATCAGCAAAGCTTTTCCGCTTCTTTTGATTCTTATAACAAATAATGTCTATTGTTCTATAGATGCTTCACAGGTGAACACATTACCAGTGAGACTATTAACTATTTAACTACAGCACTATTTAGGTCTTATTATTTATCTATGTGTTTTATAATCAGTTAACAATTATAAGCCTCTACTCTGGGTCTGGGCCAGGAAACAGGAACAGAAAGACAAAGACCAAATGCCTTCCCTGACCTGAGAGATTCACAGCCTGGTGGGATTGATAAAAGACATTTATGTGATGTCACACTGCAACCATCACGTCAGAAAGGCTGTGACCGGGGGCACAGGTGTGAGAGCTCACCTCGACCCAACAGAAGAGGTCATAAAAGAGTTCAACAGTAGGGATACTCACGCTAGGGATCAGTACATCTGCAGGAGTTCATCAGACGAATAAAATGTAGAATGACCTTGCAGACGGAAGAAACTATATGAGCAGGGGCCAGAGATGTTGGGTGCCTGGAGTAAAAGACAAGAGCAAGAGTGAGCTAAGATTTGGGAAGAGCAGCCACCTGGTGGGTGCGGTAGAAGATGGAGAACTCATTCTGCAAGTTACTATTAGTGATTACCTTGTGGCACTTAACTTGGCTGTCTGGGAATAACTGATATATGGGATGATTCAACACTCAGGTTGAATAGATGCAAGATATGGCTGCCTGTAGTAGTTTGGGATTCCTTCTACGCATGTCTTACCCAAGTGACACAGCTGCTCTTCCCATCCAAGGTGGAGTCGAATCTGGGTTTGGCCATGAAACTCGCATTGTTAGCACATGGGTCATCGACAAATGTGATGCAAGTGGAAGCTTGAAAACTGACTGCAACTGGGATTTCTCATCTCTTGCTGCTCTCTGGAAAACTCTTCCTGTACCCTTGAGGATAAAAGACTCCCCAGTGGCGGCTCCATCCTAACCATTCCCTAATCACCCAGATACATGAGAGACACCAACTCGGATCATCTGGCCTCAGCTAATCAGGCCTAGATATTTTAAATGCTCATAAAACTTACAGAATAGTGAAAAATAATGCCCATAAAACTTACAGAGTAGGAGTCGGGGATTTAGCTCAGTGGTAGAGCACTTGCCTAGCAAGCACAAGGCCCTGCATTCAATCCCCAGCACCCTCCCCCTAAAAATACTTACAGAATAGTGAAAAATAATGCCTTACACCACAAAATTTGGGGGTAGTTTGCTATACAGTAAAAGCTCACAGATATATTGGCCCTATTTACACTCTTCAGCCTATCACATTCAGGATCATGAACATCAAATAGCAGTGATTTGTTTGTATTCTTTCCTAAGACTTTGGGAGGGTAAACCAGCGTGTGCGCACAGTTAGCAGAAAATAATCTTCCCAACCTGGATGCCAAACTCTTACTGCTCAACTCTGGGATTCCAGTGCCCTTACAATTTGTGAGTAGGTGTAAGGACTCCCTGGACCATTTATCAGTTTATTTCTCTAGCCACACCTTTTCATGGAAAGAACTTGCTTTGGCTTAGTTCTGTAACAGCAGTCTAGAAAACTCTGTTCGAACTCTGGGGAAGATCCAGGCTTGTTCTTCTGTCTGATCTTTATTCAGAAATTCTGGGGGGATCAGCACAGACTGATTTTTCCACGTTGAGGAGAAACAGTGGGTGGTTGTGAGTTTGTAAGTCTTTGTAGCACCAGATGTTCTCCAAAGGATGTGGACCATCTCTTAACGATGGTCCCAACCAAGAACAGCTTCAACTTCTTGAGTTGTTCTCCACATTGCTAAATTCATCTGTTATTTTCATTATTAGGTAATCTGAAAAATGTGGGAGGGTGTTGAAATGGATTTCACAACACACAATTCTCCTGGAGGGAAAATCAGGAATGCTGGTAGATATAAACTAAATGGGAGACACGCTCTTGTCTTTCTGTTCCACTCCCTGCCTTGCTGCTTCAGAGGAATGAAGACAGATAAAAATAAAAGATGGTAATTTTTCAAACTTACACAATATGAAGGCCATTCACATCTCAAAATTTAACTCAACCATCACCTTTTCTAAAAGACTTCCTGACCACTACACTCTATAAATGAGTTCAGAATTAATTTGTGCTTCTATTTTTGCACGTATCAGCCTGCACCATCACATACTCCTTCACCTGTCTACTTCATCCACTAAATCGAGAATGGCTTCAGGTTGCAAGAGAAGGTAGGGAAGAGACTATGTCTCATTTATCTATAAGACGGGCTGTTAAACAGGATCTATAATAAATATTTTTTAATTAATGAATTAATAAGTGACAGATCAGTTAATGGAAAGTGGTGTTTTTGAGTAAGAAAGAACAAAGCTACTCAAATATCCTTGTTACAGATACTAAGGAACTTGTTCTGAGTTTCTCAACAGATGGAATGAACAGAAGGCACCCAATAATCTAAGTCCTTGCTATTCAAAGTGTGGTGCATAACCCAGCAGCATCTGCATGAACTGGAAGCTCACTGCAAATGCAGAATTCAAGGCGCTCTTCCAGACCGACAGAATCAGAATATTGATTTTAATATGATTCTCAGATGATTCGTGTGTACATTACGGGTTGGTAATCACTGGTCTAAGACAGTGGCTTTCATGGTTGGCTATATATTTGAAAAACCAAAAGCATTTTACAAAGTATTTATGTCTGGGTCCCACCTTTGGAAATAATTAAGTGGAGTGAACCAGCACTTCTTTCTGACCAAGAGAGAGTAACAAAGATTTAATTTAGCCTCGTGCCTTAAAGTCAGGAACAAAACCAGACAACATATAAAACAATACTTTTTGGATTTTTTAAAAATCTTTCACTGAGTGACAATAACTCAGAAAACTTAGCAGCACATTTATTGTCTTGCTGTTTTTGGGGTTCAGAGATGCAGGATGGTTTAACTGGCTCCACTGGGTCCTAAGACTGAATCAGGACATTCCCAGCGCTGTGGCCTCGTCTGAATGTTCAGCTGGGCAAAGACTCGCTTCTTAGCCACCTCACACAGTGAGATACAATTCCTTCAGGGTAGCTGGGCACGGGGGTGGGGGGGCTCAGTTACTCACTGGCTCTTGGTCACAGCTCCAAAACATGGCGGCTTGCTTCACCAAGGCTGGTGAGAGCAAGGATCTGCTAGCAAGTCTATTCACAGATGCAATACCTTATCACACTTGCCATCCCCTGTGAAGTATGAATTCCAGAAGGTAGGCACTACAGTTTGAATATTACTCATCCCCCAAAGGCTCATGTGTGAGACCTTGGTCCTCTGTGGTAATGGCGGGAGGTGGACTTTCAGAAGATGGCACCTCGTGGGAGGTCCTCAGGTCATCGAGGGAATGACCTCCGAAGGAATTGGTACAAAAGTCACAGTACAAAATGGGCAGGGGATGTACCCTCCAGACTACGGCTACATCATGCTTCAACTTATGCCAAAAAAAGGGAGAAAAGAAATCAAAGACAGACAGTTTGGAAAGGAAGAATAAAAACTGCAATGTGGAGTAGAAAGAAATAAAAGGCATACATATCAGAAAGAAGTAAAACAGTCAATGCGGAAAAAAAATTCTAAAGAATCTAAAGAAAAAGATATTTCTAAAAATAAGTGACTAGAACAAGATTATAGAATGCAAAGCCAGTATATAAAAATCAATGGTAGTCAGGTAAAGTAGTACAGTCCTATAATCCTAGATTCTTGGGAGGCTGAGACAGGAAGATCACAAGTTTGAGGCCAGCTTGAACAACATAGCAAGACCCTATCTCAAAATAAAAAATAAAATAAAATAAAGTGAAAAGTGCTGGGGATATAGCTCAGTGCAAGGCCCTGGGTTTAATCCCTAGCACTTCAATTAATTAATTAGCTAGTTAATTGATTAATTTTTAAAAATAAAATCAATTGTAATTCTTTGTGATTCTATATACTATTAGAAATAATTGAAAATTAAACTATAAAAAAACCAATGCAATTTACAATAGCACTAAAAATGAAACATAGATATAAATTTGACAAAATATATACTTTATTTGTACACCAAAAACCATAAAACATTGCAGAAAGAAATTCTAGAATACATAAAATGGAGAGATATACTATGTTCATGTATTATAATATTCAATTTTCTTCCCAAATTGTTTATAGATTCAATGCAATTCCAAACAAAATCACAACAGTATTTTTGTAAATCACTCATAGACTTTTTCTGAACTTTATAAGAAAATGCAAATGACTTGGAAAAGATAAAACATTTTGTCGGCTATCCAAGTTGGAGGGCTTAATTGAGTTTAAGACTTACTATAAAGCCATGATAATCAAGCCTATTTATGTAAGAATAAGCATTTAAATCAATGGACCAGAACAGAATCTATAAACACACTCACTCATATATGGTCAACTAATTTCCAATGGAAGTACCTAGGTAATTCAGTGGTGAAATAAGCATCTGGAACAATTGAATGTTCATAATCAAAGGAATGAACCTTTACCCTTACTTCACATCACCCATAAAAATGAGCTCACAATGGATTGATTATAGCCTTATTTTAATGTAAGAGCTAAAACAATAAAACTTCTCAAAGAAAGCATAGGATACAATATTTATGACCTTCAATTAGGAAAAGATTTCTTTAAACACAGAAAACTCAAACCATAAAGGAAGAAAAGATAGATTGGACTTCATTAAAATTAAAATGTGTTCTTCAAAAGGCGTGATTAAGCAAATGACAAGGCAGTCACAGATCTGGAGAGCGCGGTTGCCAAGCATTCATCTGCTAAGTGCCCCACATCCGGATTCCAGAGAACTCTCACAACTCAACATCAAGAAGACAAATACTCAGTTTTAAAGAGTGGGGCACCTCTGGTTTCTCTTCAGATCGTAAAAATCTTTTGCTTTAAAGAATGTGTAAAATATTCAAATACAGATTCCACCAAAAAAGAAGTACAAACAGTCCAAGAAGGACACAAAGTGATCCTCGGTATCATTGGTCATTAAGGAAATGTAAATTAAGACCACAGTGAGTTACCACTACAAGCTCCTAAGAACAGCTGATGGCCGACGGCGCTGACTCTCGCAAAGGCCTGACAGGCATTAGCAAGGATGTGGGTCAACTAGAATTCACGCCACACTGATAGTGAGCAGACAAAGGAGTATAGTCACTTTGGAAACAAGATTAGTGATTTTGTATAAAGTTAAACGTATACTTACCACATGACCCCACGATTATCCTTAGGTATTTGTTCAAAAGAAAGGAAAATGTATATTCACATAAAGACTTGTACTTATTTTCATAGCAGCACTATTCAACCCAAAATTCATCAATAGATTTATGGACAAGTAAAGTGTCATATATTCATACAATGGAATACAACTCAGCAATAAAAAGGAACAAACTAGTGATAGTGTAATGACATGGATGAATCTCAAAAGCATTCTGTTAAATAAAAAACACAAAAGACCATATACTACAGGGTTCTATTTACCAGAAAATGCAAAGCTATAGGGACTAAAAGGAGAGCAGTGTTTACTAGGGGCTAGCATAGGAGAAGCAGATTGATTACAAAAGGGCACAAAAGAACTTTTTGGGTTTTTGAAACTACCCGATATTATGATTGAGGTGTTAAACCAATATGTATATTTTTGTTATTATAAGGCATGTAAGTTACACCTCATTCACTGATAAATTGAATCTAAATATCCTGGGGATAACACAGTTATTGGGGAATTTAGGATCTCTCCCTGAGGATTCCACTGAGCAGGGGTGTAAAACCCAAAGGAGCCCCATCTCTGATTATTCTGGCTCTTGTACAAGCCTGTCTTTGAGTGTGGGCTGCACCAGGTCACTTTCTCCTAACAAAGAGAAACCAGCAAAAATGATGGGGTGGCACTCATGTAATTACCTGTACAGAACACTGTACCCGGCGTCGAATTGGCACTCTTGTGTCTTGCTGACTCGCTCTTGCCCTGTTGCTTGCCAGCTTGTGAAGCAGGCTGCCGGGTGGTAAGATCTTCATTAGCGAGGCCACGTGGTAAGGATCTATGGGGCAACCAGCCTAAAGGTCAGAAGGAACTGAGACTTCAGGCCAACAACCCACAAGAAACTAAGTTCTGCCAGCAATCACGGGGTGGGTGTCCTTCCCAAAGAGTCTTAATTGGTTAGAACCTTGGGAGAGACGCTCAGCTAGAGGATCCAATCAAGCTGCAGGTAAATTCTTGATCCAAAAATCTGGGAGATAAGAAATGGTGTCTAAAGCCACCAAGTTTCAGGGAAACTTGCTGTGCGGCAATAGGTAACTAATAGCAGTCAAGGTTGCTAACTGCTGATATAAGTGTAATTTGTGAGAAGAGACCAGCATCCTGTTCCACTATAACTAGGAAAATGAGTTTTAAAAAACTAAGTAACTGCTGTCAAAGGATTTGAAGCCACATAGTATCCACTGGAAGAAAGGAAGCTGTGGGGCCCCAGGCCTCAGGGACTCAGCAGCCAGGTGAGAATTAGGATGAAGGACGCTGCTATTGTTGTCTACAACTTGATTTTTCCTAGGACAATAGGTTTCTTGCAATTGAAAGAATAATTATTATTCTTATTGCATATAGTGGGAGCTGTCTTAGCTTTGCTTTATGGAAAAATTCACCTTAAACAAACCCAAGTAAACCCCAAATGAACATGAACCATTGTTCCATTCATTAATCAAACCTAAGATGAATTTTACTAAACTCTGAGCTGAATCAATTTGTATAAATCTAACTGTGTCATGGAATTCACGTATTTAAAAAAATTAATTACTAAAAACAGAACCCTGTAACATCACCATGTTCTTCCAACCTGATGAGATGTGCATGTCATGCTTTGCTGCCTTCCAGGATGTAGACTTAGCAGGAGGTGGCCGGGGGATCCAAGCCTGAGAGACTTGCTTTCGAGAGCCTGATTAGGAAGCCCATCCCACGCTGAGTCCATGTTGTGAGAGTGTATCATTTAGGAGCCCCAGATTCACAAGTCAGGTCTGAGCTTTTAAAGGAGGGTTTAGAAAAAACAGGGCCTAGAGCATAGTTATGGACAAATTAAAGGGACTGGAATTAGGATCCATGAGGGAATCTTTAAAAGGGCTGGAGGTAATTTTGCATGAAAAAGAATAAGATAAAGAGTGACTAGCTGTCTTCAAATAAATTAGAATAATTACTGATAGATAATTAACAGTATTGCTCATTCCCAATACACAAGATAGAAACAAGAAGAAACGAGTTTAAATGGCCACAGTGACATTTGGTTACACTGAAAGTAGAATTTATTGACCTCCTGGTCTGTGATCAAGCACAGAGAAAAATCTAGGTCCCCAAAACAGTCCAAGTGAAGCTGTGTCTTCCTGACAACAGAACATCTGGTGAGAGTGGAAATTTCATCCAGCTGACTGTTCAAAGTCATGTGAATAAAACATCTGTATGATAAGTGGATTTTTTTAATGGATTAATTGAACTGAGTAAATGTTTTGTGGCTTTTGGGAAATTTCACCTAAGTAATGAAAACCAAAGGAGTCATTCTGTCTTGCATTGTTTGGGAATGATTTATATTAAATAATTAGAATAACAATCTCTAGTTGACAGTGGACTCATTCCTCGGGGCTCATAGAGCAGTCAGAGATCCATCTAATTAGTCGCTGTCACTGTGAGATTATAGCAAGATGTACTTAAATTACTCAATGTCTTAACTCCTCAGTGAATCACTGCTTTCAACCACCTTTACATCAAGCTGTGAAACAGCTCATAGAAACTCAGAGTAACCTGATTGTGTTTTAAGAACTGAAAATGAAGGTACTGAGGGTCTTCCTATTCCAAACTTGTTACCTTCTTGGACTCAGGCAAGAAAGGCTTCACCCACTCATGTTTTGGGGCATGCGAAAACTAAGATGAAATGAACTTGGAGGATTATCACACATCTGAAAGCTATTTTCCCAGAAAGCGAGTTACCGGATGATTATAGCAATGGTTCTCCAAGTGTGTTTCTCAGACTAGCATCAGCATCCCCTGGGAACTGGCTGGAAAGGCAAATTTCTGGCTTCCTCCCAAGACCCAAGACTGAATCAGAAACTCTGGGGGTGGGGCCGACAATCTGTTTGAACAAGTCCTCCAGGTGATTCTGATCCACACAAAGGTTGGACAGCCTCTGGATTACAGGATCGACTTGTAATTATTCCCAGCTGAGTTTCAGCGGGTGCCTGCTTTGTAACTGGTTGTCCTAATGACAGTCTAGCTCCGCGAACCGAGATGTACAGGAGAGTTAGGTTGTCAAGATGAGGGAAAGGGACACGGAAGATGTGGGTGGGCAAGATATCTCGATATTAAGCATTATAGCATGTACTCGATATCCCTTGATTGAAAAAACAGACACTTTACCGCATCATGGAATTTATAATTATTTGTTGATATTTAATTTAATTTATTCTTTCGACCTGATGAGTTGGTTTTGATCCCCAAAGAAGTGAGTTCGGCCAGAAACAGAAAGGTTCTGAGTTTATTAAAACAAAATGAAATGAAACGCAACAAAAACCCTGTAATGAGACTTGGAACATAAGCAGCTGATTCAGGGCCTAGAGAGAAAAGTGGAGCTTAGGGCTGGCATGGAGCTGTGCTTTCCCAGGCTTATTAAAGGCCACACGGAAGTCTGGGCCCTCCCAGGGGAAGGAGCAGTGAAAATATAACAGTAAGAACACTAGAGAGACTGAGAGAGCTGCTATGATTTAAATATGACTGTAACCCCTTTACTCAAAGTCAGCAAGGCCCGGGACGGTCAGGTTACAAATATAAAATACGACACCAGAGAAGTGAAAAGGCCCATCACCCAAGTTCTATTCCAAGTGTTGTGGAGAGAATAATGTAGCTTCGGCAAGCCTGGTCTAGGTTGCTTTCATATTCGAAGCACTATAGTGATTGTCATGACCAATACCTAGCTGTATTTGATGGTGATTGTCTAGGAATTATGCACCCCTAGAAAATCAATTCCTATAAAGTTTTTTACACAGAGAAAACTGCAGTATCTTCTATCATTAGAATCAGACAGGCCAGACCAAGCACTCTAGAGCTGCTCTGCCCAAGGCCGGAGCCACTAGCCACATGTGGCCATTTAAATCTTATCACGTCTCAGCACAGGGTTCAAGGGGGCAGCACAGGTTCAAGGACATAAGAATACAAGGATATAAGAATTCAATCTAAAATATACCCCCAAATTCTCACGTGTGTGTCAGGTAACTGGATCACAGAGGGCGCTGTACTGTGCAGTGGAGTCATCCATTAATGAGTTCAGTAACCAAATGTGCCATTAGGAGGAGGGCCCTGGTTGGAAGAAGTGAGTTACTTGCAAGGATATTGCTCCCTCTCTTCTTTCTCTGCTTCCTGGCTGCCATGGGTTGAGCGACTTTTCCTGTGCCATGCCCCTCTGCGATCCCATTTCCACCTGAGAGCCTGCCGACCATGGGCTAAAACCATGAACCAACATAAACTTCTCCTCCTTTAAATTGCAGGTCTTGGGTATTTTGTCCAGGTGACGAGAAAGTAGCTATGACAGAAAAGTTCCACCCAAATCTTAGAGCGAGTCTTTTTCTTTCCTATACCTGTCCCCCCAGAGCAACAAAGCCCTGCTCTTCTTTGGGGGTTAGTGATGTTATATGTGTCCTGAACCATAGCATTAGCAAGAGTGTCTATGTGGATCATTTTGAGGAGATTTCAGAAAAATCTTGAGGCCAACACAGGCCTCCTTGGGCAGAGTGGACCACAGATAATATGCACTTTCCAGGAAAGGCATATTTTTTTTTTCCAGTTGCATTGTTTATGGTATAAACTCAGGGTATGGCACAAAACTGTCAAGCTTTCCCTTTTGATTTCTAGATGTTGTTTGAGGATTTAAAAAAGAAAAAACAAGAATATTGACAATTTCTTACTTGTCTCTTGTTCCCATTTTTCTGTTTGAGGCAATGTGGATTCCTCTGCCTGAAAGAGAGAAAGTCATTTACAAGGACAAGAAGAAAAAATAAGCACAGAGATTAATATTTCAAAATATTATCTTGCTACATCAAAATAGTAGAAAACATAGTTCTTGCCTCTAAGCTGCCTATATAACTGGGAAAACATGAAAAATAGGAAAATTCATGAAAAGTTAATAATTATAAAGAGTGAAGCAAACATATTAAACAGAAATATAACTTGTCATCTGGCCCTCTGTGATGGAACAATCAAGGGCTGGTATAGACCATAAATGTGGCTTTTCACAGAAAAGTGTGGTGGATTTCGGGTAGGAAAACATGACAACTAAAATTATGGATCTGGAGGATAAGTGCTGTTTAAGGTACAAAGAATTTGCCTCTCATGAAAGAGGAGATGAACTAAGGCTGAGGAAATATCAGGGAAGAACTTAACATTAATTCTAAGAGTTTGTTGTCCAGTAGACAGATGGAAGGTATCTTTGAACTATCTGAATAAGGAAGAGTTTTAGTCAGCTTCACATTACTGTAATGAAATACCTGAGGTAACTTATCAAGAGAATGGTTTTAGAGGTTTCCAGTCCAAGACTGCATTGGGCCTTCAACAGTGAGGGGGTGGTGCCTGGTACAATAGTGGAGACTGGGAGCTGGAGCAAACACCTGCCTCATGGCAAGAAAGCACAAAAGAGAAAGAGGAAGAGGCCTGGGTCCCATGATTCCTTCAAGGGTATGGCCCCAGTGGCCTAAGGACAGCCCATAAGACCCCATCTCCTAAGAACTATAGCATATCCCACTAGTGCCACTCTGAGGACCAAGTCCCTAACACACTGGGGAATATTCAACAATCAAACTATAGCAGAAAATGACATAGCCAAAGTCATTTTATCACCATGAATCTAGCATTGAACCCTAGCAACAGTATTTGAATTTTGAATTATACCAAAGCTGAGGGAAGTTGGCAACAGGAGAGTGGTTAAGAGGCCACTATAAAGGTGTGGGTATAAAGTGACACAGGCCTCGGACAGAGTGGATATAGGTGGAGATAAAAAAGGAACAAAGATGTAAGTAGCACGTGGAAGGAAAAATCAACTGGGCTTTGTTCTTTGGAGTTCAGGGAGAAAAAGAAGTCAAATACGCTATTAACTTTGGCAAATTACCTAGCATCTATAAAATAATGATAATAGTTACATTTTACAGGGCTGTCATGTGAATTAATAAAAAAGACCTTTGCAAAATACAAAAAAAAGTTTCTGAATAAAAAAGCAATTTAAATCCATTGTTTGGAAATCAGATGGCCTAGAGCCACCCTCCTCTTTCCAGCAGTCATGGCCCCAGGAACACAGGTTTGACTGGAAGGGCAAGAGAAAGGTAGCCTCATTCCATATGGTCTGGGCAATTCTGCCCTTCTTAGTCTCACCTTCAGTGATGAGCTCAGGCCAGAACCCACTGGAATAGGGTAGAACTTGCCAGAACATACTGGGACCTTCTGTTGTATTTTTCAAGCACATGTTAGGTTCCACTTCTCTCTCAAGGATGTCTGAAGCTCCTCCCCTAACAAGTAAAGGACTGCAGCTTTAAAATCCTGGTATGCTTGTATCTTTTATTGCCCTAAAGATCTGGTCTCTTTCTACAGATTACCTCACCACCCGATTTCCCTGTTTATCATTCCTAATAATATAGGAAACTGCTATCTAACATATCATATATATTGCTATATATGCCTTAGACTTATAAGGAAAAATAGAAAAGTGTACTACCACAATGCTAGCTGTATTTTTTAGAAAATGAAAAAAGAAAACAACAAAAAAAAAAGATGAGTAGAAAATTATTTTCTTCTTTTTATTTTAAATACCTGTGCTTCAGGAAAAACTGGTTAAATCAGAAGAGGAAAAAAGGCAGATGCATATTTTGGTAAAAAAAAAAAAACTATGAAATAAATCCAAACACTTTCAAGATCTCTAGAAACTGAAGGTCCTGAGTCTTTATTATGCCTCATTTAACTTGAAATCTCTGCCTTTCCATTTTTACTTGAAGCAAGTATATATATAAGCAGGTGGCGAGAATAGAGATACTGACATACATGTGTACACGCACATATTGACACAAATGAATTTATATACTCGCAAAAGGAACACAGCCAGAGAAAGATGACAATATGACAAAAGAAGGATATTTATGAGATACCTGGAAAATAAAGGGAAGAAAGAGAAAGTTGTTTTAAAATGTGTGTATAGAAAAGGGAACGAATTGGTCTGTGAATAGCCAGAACAAAAGGGAACAAGAAAAGCGGATAAAGACATAAATCTGCTACCAGGAGCTGTTTCCAACCCAGCACAGCTTGGTGACAGTCTAATAAATGAGACCAAAATGCTGGAGCAATGTGACTGCCCGGTGGCAAGAGGAAAACAGTGTCCAACATTTGTATCAGATGAATGTTTGAAATTGAAGGTGATAAATGGAGAGTGCCTCTATTCTGGAACCTAAAGAGGAGTGAACACAAGGCATGAGTTGGATTATGAATAATTGGTGCCTTTCTATTCTCTTCCAAGGGACGCAGGGTCTCTTACTGTCCTGGCTGAGCAAAAAGTACCGTGGAGATACCCATGGAGCATCACTCCCAGACGCAGGCTTACTGCCCTGGGCCATCATAGTTGTCCTGTCTGCTGTCCACTTATTTCAAAGGACCCCCTAGTGATGGTCTGGTCACTCATGCAAATGTGAATGAAATATTAATGAGTTAATATGTGGTAGCATTTATACTTAAAGATGGTTTTCTAGAAAAACTCATTTAGGTTTCAAGGGTACCTGGACCAGGCTGACCAGCCAGCAGGGAAGAGAAATCTGCATAAAGGAGTTCTTTTTGTACAGCCTCTTGGGTCACATAGAGAATTTTGATTCAGCCAGAATAAGGGGGAGAAGGAGGAAAACTTCCCTTTACCTCCATAGAACATTGCCATGGGGTATGGGCAGAAGGCTGAGAGAGGTCCAGGCAGCTGGAGCTATTTTAATTCTCAGAGAATCCAGCCAAGACTGCTGGCAATTGTTCTAATTTCAAATTGTTCAAATTTGAATATTGAAAGTGAAATAATCCTAGGCAAATTTAGATCATTGGTCATCAGAGTATTCATTTCTACTCAGAGTGCGGGATACCAGGTGTCGTTGTCACTAGGACACAATACCCAAAACCCACAACTTAAAGGAGGAGAGGTATATTTTGGCTCACATTTTACAAGTTTCAGTCCTTGCACGGTCAGCAGCATAGTGGAAGGGCCTGGGCGGAGGAAAGCTGCTCACCTCATGGCAGACAGGAAAGCAAGGAGGGAGATACAGCCCCCCAGGTCATGCCCCCAGTAACCTACCTCTTCTGAGCTGACCCCACTTCTCAATACCAAATGTTACGCTTTACATACAGATGTCTCCCCCAAACCTCATGCACTCATAGATGGGGCTTGGCGGGGGTGACTGGACCATGGAGGCATGATATTCATGAGTGGATTGGTCCACTGATAAGTTTATAGCTAAATATGATATTGGGAGGTGATGCCTGGCCCAAGGAGGCAGATCACTGGAGGTGTCGCCTGGAAGGATATACCTGTATCTCCCTCCTCTCTTGATCTCTCTCTGCTTCCTGTCCGTCATGCCGTGAGTAACGCCCCCTCTGCCAGGCCCCTCTGCCATGCTGCCCTGCCGTGGAGCCAGACGACTATGGACTGAAACCTCCATAAACTGTCAGCCAAAATGAAGCTTTCCTCCTTTAACTTGTGGGTATCAAGTATTGTGTCTCAGCAATGAGAAAGTAACTAAGACACCAAGCCAGCTGTAGCAACCCCATAATCCAATCACCTCCCACAAGCCCCAGGTAGAAATGCATGAGGCCCTGGGGGATATCTAGATACAAACCATAATACCAGAAAAGGATATCAACCTACCATCTGTACCCTGCTAGCCCATTAGCAAGAAAGCAATAGAACTTAATGTACAGAAAGTCCTCCACACCCATGGGTTCAAGCAACCCTAGGTCAAAAATGTTTGAAAAACATTGCATTTGCATATTGAACACATGCAGACTTCTTTCTTGTCATTATTCTTCAAACAATACAGTATTGTAACTACTTTCACAATGTTTACACTGTTTGCAGTATTATTAGTAATCTAGAGATGATCTGAAGTATACAGGGGGATTGCCTCGGTTATATGCAAATACTACACTATTTTATATAAAGGACTGAACGTCTACAGATTTTAGTATTTGTAGGGATTGGCGGAGGTCCATAGCAACATCAAAGGCAAGGTCTGTCATTTGGTCGCATCAACCCAAGTTAATCAGGCCAGGCAGAAACTATAGCAAGCTACAAGTTCATTCTGCACATTTTATAGAGCAGGATCTACCGGCCCTACAAATTCTAAGTCTCAGTGGTTAGTTATAGTATTAATAGCCTAGTCTGGGCTTAAAAGTACAAAAGTGGCCCTAGGCAAAATCACAATGTTCCTATTTTAGGTGTCCTCAGCCATCACTTTCTCTCAAACAGAAATGAAATGCTTCCCACCCGCTCTTCCCCATAGTAAAACCTGTTCCCAGGGAAATAACTAACACCAGCAATTTATTCATTAGTGTGAATGAAGTGGTATCTCCCCCAGGCTGATTTAAATTGTCGAGTCTTACCTTTAATTATATTCTTTCATTCCTTTTACTGATAAATATTCACAGAGAGCTTCCAATGGCTAAGTTGGGAATAGAGTAAGTGAAAGCACCACATAGCCTGCCCCCAAAGAAATTACAAAACCGGCTTCCGTGGATTACGGGCATCAGCTAGCCAGTAAGAAAGGGGTGTCTGGGTGGGGCTGGCTTTCCTGACTGCCCTTGAAATGGGAGCTTCGAGGCCGGCACTGATACAGGTGGCTTTGTGTGGGACGGACAGCCAGGAACTCCCCATGGAACTAATACAACCTCAGAGTCCTGTTTTACTTACTTTCCATTCTTAAGTAGAAGATGATGTTAGGAGCAAAGGAAGATGGGGATTAGAGAAGTAGTCCCAAAGAAGTCTGGAACAGGAATAAAACTAAAAATAGAGAAAACTTTAAACAGAGAAATGAAAATCTTGATTTTGGCCACAAAAAGTCATTTGATTTCAAGGACCATATCGAAATCCCCCAAAGGAAATATTTTATATGTACAAAGATGAAACAACTTCAGTTTCTGAGGCTGGAATCTGTTGAGTAAACATAGTGTATCATACTGAGGAATTTAATGCAGCTATTTTAAAATACTATTAGATAATATAATGGAGTCGTTTGGGGAAATGCTAACACATTGGCCTTTAAAGTCAGGGTATAGGGGTTGGTGATTTTGCTCAAGTGGTAGAGCGCTCACCTAGCAAACGCAAAGCCCTGAGTTCAATTCCCAGCACCTAAAAACAAAACAAAACAAAAAACAAAAACAAACAAAAATAAAATAAAATAAATACATGATATAAAAAAGTTATCTAGGTTACGATGAAGGTGATATAAGATTTATACAAGCTTATGAGCAAGGACTAGAAAGGAACATGGACAATTAAAAATTGCTGATGTTGAAGCAATAGAGTTTAGGTTATTTGTTTTTTATCTATACATTTATAATAATATTTGTGTAACAAACATTAGAACAAGTCAAGTGGACAGGTAAGGCAGGGGGAAATAAATGCTTGTTAGCAACGAACATGGGGGCTTGACTGACTGTGAGTTCATAATGAACCAAGTGACAGTTACCTGACTCCTTCTAAACAGAACTTGTAAAATCAGACGTCATCAGTGGACACATAGTGCAGAACCAACGAAAACAGAAGTCCCCAATATGGGCAGCAGCCTGGCACATCAGGAATACCCTGTGTAGCTCCAGGTGATCCGCTGGGGAAAGATGGCGCGAAACTATAAAACAGTAACACCGTGCAAGGAAAACTGGAAGCCTGGAAAAGATCTGAAGACAGCAGCAAGTTCTTTTGGAAAGAAAGTTTGGAATTTTAGAGAAGAAAAGGATGTAGGCATCTGAAGGACTGTCAAGGAAAAGTGTATTTGGTCTTTGTAAATTTCGTGGGCAGAATTAGAACAAAAGGATAGAAACTTTAGGGAAGCCTTTTTCTGTCGAAATATAAGGAGGAACTTCCCAATAAAAACTGACCAATATTGCAACAAATTCTTTCCAAAGGTAGCGAACTCCTCATGGGGGAAAATGTTCGGATGACAAGTACGAAGTGCCAACAGTTGTTGGGAAGACACGCAGGATCCTCAGAGCGTGTTTCTATTACTTTTGGGAGTACGAGAAATTCTATTTGGGTCCTATAATTCTTTAGGCATCAGCCATCAGCTCAGGTCTTCTCTTACATATCCTCGTTCTGTTTAGAGACAGAAGATACAGTTGGGCTAAAGCCAGATGGCAGGAAGTAGATTTTGTCATTTCCCGCTGGCTTGTGCAACTACAACCTCTGAGATTAGCTTCACATTCCATTGCTCAGCACCAGTTTGATTACTCTCAACCTAATTACTTTTGGCCACATTGTGATTACTTCCTTGACCTTTAGTCTAATCACTAAGAGAAGAGACAGAAGAATTAATGTTTGTGAAGCATCGACTATGGGCTAGGCACCATACTAGGTATGTTACATAGATACCTGTATTTAACATGGTAGCCCTATGAGGGAAGACTCACTATTCCCATTTTACAGATGGGCAAAGGTCTGATTATGATTGAGCAAACATATTCAAGGTCTGGCAAGAGACAGAGCTGGGCTTCAAACCACGAGACTGGTTTCCCTAGAAGTTCTTCTTGGCCACACCACTGCCTCAGCCCTCTCCGAATCAAATTATTTTTAAGCTAGAATTGGACCAGAAGTAACTATAATCCTATCTCCATGCAAGACCCTTCCCGTGTATTGATTAATTTTGTTTTTGGAAACTGAGCTCATTTCCATGAGAGGACCTAAGCCTGCTTTTGCTCTGAATGAGAACTTTCTAACCGGTAACTAGTTTCTGGGATCTTGGGCTTCACAGCTGTGGCAGAATGGACAACAGCACCCAAAGGTGTCCGTGTGGTATGGTGAAAGGGACTTTTCAGACGTCATTAAGCTCAAGAGTTTGAGATGGGGAGATTATTCCAGATTATCCAAGCAGGCCCAGTGTGAAAACAAGGGTCCTTAGAAGTAGGCAGGAGTGTCGGTATCAGAGGAGATAAGACAGTGGAAATAGAGGTCAGAGAGAGAGAAAGAGTTTCGAAGATGCCAAGCACCTGCCTTTGAACATGAATGAAGACATTTTGAGCCAAGGAATGTAGGTGACCTCTAGAAACTGGAAAAGGTGAGGAAACAGGTTCTTCAGATGAACTCAGCCCTTTAGAAACCTATACTATACTTTTAGGTCTTCTAACTTTCAGGAATAAGATAATACCATAGTGTTTTCAGCCACCAAGTCTGTGGTGATTTGTTGCAGGAGCAATAGGAAATTAAATTCAGAAGCCTTGAAAATTCTCTCCATTTGAATAAACTACCTGTTGAAGAGCATCTTAAAATCTGGACTCACGGAGAGGCCAGGAACTCCCTTCAGCCCTGCCAGCAGATGATAGAAATAAGCGATGATTGCAAGTGTTGCCAGCAAGGTTAGGATCCAGCCTGGAAAGAAAGAAAAAAACAGAGGGAGGGAATGAGGGAGGCAGGCAGGAAAGAAGGGAGGTAGAATTAAGAGAAAAGGGCAGATAAAAAGTAAATATGGAGGAGACCAAGAATATTGAGATGACAGTGACCAGTACCTTACTGCTAACTGCTATTGCACTAGAATGATGTCTTTCTAGGAAGTCTATTCCTTAACCAGCTTACAACATCAGTTGTATTTCTACAATGCAGTACCCACGAAGCGTATTAACTTGATTCGAATTGTTGGAAGGCGGGATTTAATTTGTTTCTAAACCACTTGGATTCACTAGAGCCATTTTTCTGATCACGTGCACAGCCCCAGAGGGAGGTCAGAAGGCCGTGCTAATGGCAGGGAGGGCCTTGAGGTCCGAACAGAGGGCAATGTCGCTCCTGGTTCACAGCAGGCACCTGCGAAGTGCACGGCCTTTCTGCCTGCTCTTTGCGGCTCAGCAGCACTCAAGCTGTAGGCCTGGCCATGAGCACCTGACTCTCTGCTCTGCTCCTCCGGAGAGGCCTCTGCCTGGAGAGCAGGCCTGCTGGGGGACTGTTTGTGTACTCTCGGGCCTTGGGCAGCTCTAAGCATCTGCTGAAACAAATTGATTTCTACTTAGGTTCTCTGTAAGATTAGAACTTCTGTCTCCCCATGAGGTCTGCTCACTTATCTAAGACAAGGTATAACTTGCTTTGAACTGATACCACCAGCAGCCGTGCAAAAGGCTGCACGGAAAACGACGTGGTCAGTGCTTCCGCCAAACTGGCTAAGACAGGTTTTGGATTCTGAGAAACCACTGGAGCTTACTCGGTGTGAAATCCCAATAGAACTTTCTTTTAGGGGGTTCGGGGGGGTCAAACTCAGGGTCTTTTACTTGCTAGGCAAGCACTCTACCACTTGAGCTAAATCCCCAACTCACCAATAGATTTATTTTTAAAGATTGTTTAGTTTCCTGCGTTGACTGGAAGTCAGCTCAGATACCGCATTGTCTAGCTGCATGGCTTGAAGTAAATTACTTCATCTCTCTGCACCTTAGTTTTGCCACCAGGGGCGTCTCAGAACTGCCTTAGCTGAGGTTCCTTAAGCCCAAGAAGGTGAAGTTGCTTTATTCTCTATCTGCATTTCACTGGCGGCCTCCTCCATCCCCTTGATCGGGTAGCTCAGTTTTCTGAGTTATTTGGCATAAAAGCTTTCTTCAACGTCAGGAAGCGTGTCTTCTCTGACTTTGAAATACTGCTGATTTTCCTCTGCTTTCTCTCATTTATTCTCTAATTAAAATGGTCTTATAACTGCTGTAAAGCCAAAAGTCATTGATTGTGGTTTTCTTCCTTCGGTCACCCTGAGAGTGACAAACGGAAAAGAGGAGAGAGGAGGACAGGAGAAGAGAGGAGGAGAAGGGAGGGAAGAGGAGGACAGGGGAGGGGAGGGGGGAGGAGAGAGAAGAGGGGAGGGGAGGGGAAGGGAGGGAAATAAAAGAAAAGGCAAGGCAAGGCATCAGAGCAGAATAGCTGCAGAACCAGCCTCCAACCAACACTAACAAAAGCTTCCATCTAGGCATTTCTGATCCCTCCTTTAAGCATTAGCTAACTGCACATGTATTGAAGGCCTCCCATGTGCCAGGCCTTATTCCAGGCACAGGTGTGCCACAGTGAACAAAATAGAGACTGTTTCTGCCTTAAGGCTGTCACATTCTAGTGGGGCAATATTCAACAATGCTGAGTGAAGGGACAGAGGAGGTCAAGACAGGTGGAGGAGGGTGTGGAGAGTGAGCAGGGCAGGTGTAGAAGTCTTGAGATACCATCCTTGTGTTTTAAAAAAATTATAATTTGGATGAAGGGACTGAACACCATAAGTCAATGTTTATGGGGCCAAACAAAATAGTTCATATGTTTGGGTTAAATGCAAAAAGGATTTGGGGCTGTGCTGGGGGAGGGGGAAGACGGAGACTAGAGCTCCTACCCTACGGTGGATCAGAGAGACAGGGTGGGTGCACTGAAATAAAGGGGCCGCATCCACGACAGTTTCCCCCGGCTCAGAAGTCTTGGCCACAGATTTGGGAGCTTCCTGAGCCAGAAGCTTCCTGAGTTTGGAGCTTCCTGGGACGTCTGAGCTGAGCGCTGAGAGGAAGCTGCTTTCTGCTTCCTCTGCTCTAACGTGCCTGACCTCACATCTCCCAAAGGACCATGGAAGGACTGATGGGGAAATGGCTTGTGAGGGGTTAGCATCCCACAGTCTCGTCTGGTAAAATGCAAATTATAACCAGGCGAAGTCACACAGGCTAGAGTGGAAATCCCAGAGATACAATATTCTAAACACAACCTGGAATCCACGATCTTCCCCACCTCAGACGACTCTGCGTACAAACGACGTGGCAGGATTTCCTGTCTCCTTTCCAGCTGCAACATTCTGCCCTTGGGCTGGTGCTGTGTGGGTTTTGGGATGCAGTGTGGAAAAAGTACAACTGACTTCTGTGTGAGCCGCGGAATGGGGCTTCAAAGTAATCAGGACAAACATATATCATGCATACTCATTTCTTTGGCTCTGAATTTGGTCAGATGATGTCAATACTTGCCATAAGGCAAGTTCCAGCTGGCACTCGGTGTCTGTGCAAGTCACATGGGATGTCAGGGACCGAAAGGAGCAGTGGGAACCAGGAGATAAAGTGCAAAAGAGCAAGACAAAAGCTTTCACTTCCAACAGTGATGCAACAAGCCACCCCTACACACACACACACACACACACACACACACACACACACGTTCATCCTCTATCCAAGAGCCTCTTGTAGAGATAAGGGGAGTTAATAAAACTAGTAGATACTTTCAAAACATCTCTCCAATATGAAATTCTAAGGCAATACTGAAAAACAACCAAATCACATGCCCTGACTCTCCTTTCTGAAGGGTTGCCCAGTGAATCCGAGGCCTTACTAAGTTTTGTTAGCTTTAACATGGAAAACTGATGCCTCTCCAAAAGGAATGTTTTCATCTAATAATAAAGTTCCTTTTTTGAATATTTAGAAAAGTCACAAAATTTATAAATCAGTATCGTCCATAATCCCAATGTCCTGAGATTGCGTCAGGTAATTTGATAAATACTTTCCCATATTTTTGACAGCACATATGTTTAGGTTTTTAGCAAATTTAAGATTCGATTTATTTTAACTGGCTTTTTTTTTTTTTTTTTGCCCTGTAGTTTCAATTACATAGAAATTATATGTTAGGAGACTGGTTCTAGAAAAGGCAGCTCAAAGGTCAACATCCTGGAATGTATTTTCAAATGTTAATTTAATAATGGTCATGAGAAGCAAGAGAAACTGAGGTGGCCACAGAACTAGAAGCACACAGGTCCTGGCTGTAATATAAGATTTCCGTCTGTGTAAATACAGGGCTGGACTGCAGGTGAGAGCACACAGTTTGGCTGAGGGACGCCATCCTCTGCTCACTCCCGTGGTGGTTCAGTGAGGTTTTTCCATAGCGTTCACTTCCTTTACATACACACTATATTTTCTCAGTGGGCTTCACTGGGATCGAATCCACCCAAAGAAGACACAGGTAACAATAACCTACACAGAAGTATTTCTTTCTAAGGCAAAGTGATTTGCAGCTAGTTTCTAACTTCTATTTTAACCTAATTTATTATCCCAGCAAGTTGTGCAACTTGTGAGGAGGCAGGATGGCTAAAAGTTGTTTTTATCTTTATTTTACAAGTTAGAAAGGTATGGCCAAAAAAAAATAAAAAAGTGCAGACCTTGTCCAGAACCATTAAATGAGCCAATATGGTAGCATCGTTGTAGGGACTCAACTCTCCTATCATTGTACAGATTTCTCTTAGCACGAAAGGCTTATTGATTCCTCAATGAAAGTGTTCCTGCTCTAAATATTATCTCTCCCTGATTTTAATTTGTGTGAATACTTAAAATGATGACTTGTTTTCAAGCTTGGAGTGAGGAACATGGATGTAGGGGAAATGAACTTTATTTTAAAAATCTCATTTCCTATTTTCTTGCAAAACTGTCCTTTTGTATGTCTTTCTTACCTTTCTCTTGTTTCCCTTTTTTTATTAGTATACATTTGCAATACATAATGAATACATTCATTGTGAAGAGGTGGTGCGTATACATATAGTATCTCTCTGCTGCATCTTTCTAAGCAAACCCTGCTACTATTTGATTCCTTGAAAACTGGACTCTGAATAAAATAGGGTCAATTTTGCAGACCTTTTTTAGTGCTTAAAGAACTATTGTAATAAAACAGTTGCAACCACTCTCCACCCAGAGAGTCCCCTGTGCAGATGAATTTATTGCAATTCTACTTAGTGTAACTTAGGAGTCTACTCTGCTATGAATGAGAAAACACACCAAAGCGACGTTTCAATCTCTGATGGAAACACTTTAAACACTTTAAATATTTAATGATCAACCTGAATGAAAGTCTCCTCACCATCAAACTTCTGCTCTGGACTGGACAGGGCCAGTGTTAGGATTGTCAGAGTTTCGGACGCTTTTCACCAGGCCTTCCATACATGCACCAGCGGGAGGAGGACACTGGATTTGTCATCCGCAGGGCCATCGCCAGCAGATTTCCTACTGGAATGATCTGTGACACAATTATATCCAACAAACAGAGCATTCAAAAAAGTTAACGGGTGCCCTTATTTCTTGTTTAATTACACAGTGTAGATTTCATTTTATTAACTCATCATTAAAATGAACAGCAAAGAATATAAAAGAAAAAATAAAGTAAAACTGAAGTTTTATCCCAACTGGAAAAGTGCCCACCTGTGGTGCTTAAGCTACTGAAGTGCTCTGCAGTAGTTTCCCTACTGAACCCTCTAGTCAGAGTGGTGTGCTGGTATACTAGTGTCTGGGTGGGCAGAGAGCTCCAAATTGTAGCGTTTGCTAATTTTGGTTGTGTAAATACTACCCTGCTAAGACATCACTTGCTTTCCAAGCCACCAACATGATGTCAGTAACATGGAGTTGGGATGAGATGTATGTAGTCAGCTCCCATGTGAGCCACACACAGCCAGTACATGCTGTGCTGAAACCCTGTACTCATCTTTCACCAGGGAACTGCGTGTGCCAGCCTGTGTGATATCATACAGTACAGAGCTCCAGGTCCCCCATAGGCAATCTATTGCTAAATGTGCGGAAATCCTGGGATTATTGCAGACCCAGGATTAAAGAATTCTCAAAGCGCCTTGTCACTCAGACTGTGGTCTGAGGACCCACAGCTTGTCATAAATACAGAATCTCAGGTCCTCCCCAGACTCACTGAACCTCAATCTGCATTTTAACAAGATTCTTAGCTGGGAAAGCTCTGATGTAGTAAATCCCATCCAATCTCAAGGCTATGATGCAAATTAAGATCCAGGAACAGCACTGGATATTCTATAATTACCCATAGTAGATATTAAACAGAATCTGATGTGAAATTGCAGATGAAAACATGCCTCCTGAGATTAAAAAACGTATAAGCAAACTGGTTAGGACAGGTGAATGTTAGGATCCCAAAACTGCTAAGGGAAGAAGTTTATATTTGATTTGGGAGATACTTTTTCCCAGTAAGAGCCACAGATCCAGAGGAAAGAATGTATTTATCAGTGAGCCACTTTGTCTGATTTTATCTACTTGCTTTTAGATAATAAATTGTATTTAAAATACTTTATATGGTTTATTTTAGTTAGTTAAAAGGAATGAAACACATTCCTCCTCCTATTTCCATGTTGCTCTACGCACTTTGTTACATCTAACTGCTGAATAATAGTCCACTGCATGCACATGCTGTATTATCATTTTCTGCTTCTCCTTTAAAGGACACATAGAGTACTTCCCATTCTTTGCTACCTCAAACAATCCTCCCACGGACAGCCGCATGTATTTCCTCTCCTGGATCATTCTGAGAGTTAGTCTGGGTGTACTTCCAAGAGTGGGGTCCCAGGGGTGGTAGATGTGTGTACATGTAATTTTACTGAACACTTTCAGATGACCCTTCAATTGGCTGCACCAACATACATTCCCACCAGGAGATTCCACTTCTCCACTTCTGTTTATATCATCTGACTTTTGAATTTTTGACAATCCGATGGATGTAAAATGCTACCTCATGCTTCTTTTCATCTATATGTTTTTGATGTGAGAGTACCATCTCCTCCTATTAACCATTAATGCTTCCCCTTTTGGAAAGTACCTACACATGTCCATTAATATTTTTCAATTGGATTCTGCTCTTTCTCATGTTCATTCACATGAAATTGTTTGTTCACTCATTAACAAATTTTTATTGCACACCTATCATATATTAGGTATCATTCTAGATGCTATTTCAGTAAAATGAATAAAACAGAAAAAAAAAAACCCTGATCTCACAGACTTTGAACTTATTGGGAGAAAGAACATAAACAAATAATCATATAATATACCATTGGGTTTTGGTAGTGTTATGAATAAAAATAAAGTTAAAAGGATAGAGAATAGGAAGAGGGTGCTATTTTGCATAAAGTCAGAGAAGTCCTCTAGGAAGTAGTAATATTTCGGTAGAGATCTGAATAACACATAACTTGTATACATTGCAAATTAGTCATTTGTCCTTTCTAACTGCTGTAAATATCTCTTCCCAGAAGGTTAGTCATCTGTTAACTTTACTGATGTAAACTCGTTAATGTTTTTATGATTCGTGTATTCTGAGTCTTGTTTAGTAAATCACTGTAGAAGGTCACAAGGATATTCTCCCCCATTTTCCCATTAACTTCACATTTTATTTTTAAATTTAATTTTTTACTCCACTTAGTGTGGAATATCAATTTTATTTTTTCACATGAAAATCATTTGTTCCAGCATAACTTACTGATCAATCTTTGCTTCTACATTGATTTGAGATGTCACCTCATAATATATCAGGTTTTAAAGTACTTGTGAGTCTTCTAACGGACTTTTTTGTTTGTTTCATTGGTGCATCTGCCCATCTCTAACAAGCTCCATGGTTGTATCTTGTACTATGGCTTTGTAATATAGACTCAGCTTTGAATAACAGATAAATTATTTTTGAAAATCTAAGTTGTCTAAAGGAAGAACTATGACTCACTGATCTTTGTGTTGCCCATAGAACTAATTATATCACTGTTACATTTAGATATAAATATTGCCCCAAAGTATTGTGTATTCAGAAGTGGGGCTTTGGGAAAGTGACGGGATTATGAGTGTGCTACAGCAGACTTGCTGTGAGGAGTGGGGCTTGCTTAGGGGTGGTTTGCTGGGGAAATGATCCAGAAGGGTGTGGGGGTTTTTTGTTTGTTTGTTTTTCCTTTTGGTGCTAGGGATAAAACTCATGGTCTCACGCTTGCTAAGGGTATGTTCTTTTAACTGGCTCTTACTTTTTCTCTCTGCTTCCTGGCTGCCATGGGTTGAGCATCTTTCCTTCTGTCACATCCTTCTGCCATCCTATTTCTGCCCTGGAGCCAGCCAATCACAGACTGAAATTTTGAGTCAAAATAAACTTCTCCTTTAAGTTGTGGGCATTGGATATTTTGTCTCAGTGACTGGACAGTGATTAAAACTTATACCATGGGATGTTCCAGAATATTTTTAAAGTACATCAAGATAAACTGTGCTCTCCAAGTATAGCTGTTGACTTGGCTTTAAGCATCATAAATAATCCTTTTCACTTTTAGTAATTAATTTGAATACTTTGAAAATAGTACTCCTGCTTCTGTTAATGGTAGGCTGGGTAATACGGCCTGTTTCTCCTGCTGAGATAAAATGAAAACACAGGAGAACTAGCAAGACAGTGAAAAATTATGGGGAAAAATACGGAAAAAAGAACAACCAGAGAGGTAAGCCTAGCATGTAAATCTTATTTTCCCATAGTAGTACTGGTAATTAAAGGAAGTCATTTGAGAAACTGAGAGGTTAAACAGAGATTGTCAACTTCATTAAAGGAATAAAAATTGGAGTCCAAGACCCACCACAAAGGATAAATGCCCATGATTTCAACAGGAACCCCTAAGAGGTACACTTAAGGAATAAAGGTGGATTAAAACAATCTGACTATCTCTTAGACTGAAGGCTAACTTTAAATAATCTCAATCTTGATACTAAGATTAAAAATATCTGGAATAACCATGTCTCTTATTGTTTACCAAAAATAAACATAAATCCTCTTATGCTTCAAATTATTCTACATTTTTACATATGTAATGGCAAGTAAATGGTTAAAAAAAAGCACATGAACTGATAAGATCATTCAATTTAACACCAAGAGCCACAATAGATGTTACAAGCAGACTCATGTGGGACAAAACACTACATTTTATAAAAAAACAAAATGTAAAATATAGAATTATAAAAACATAATAATTGAAATAAAAATTCATTGCATATTAGATAAGATAAAGAAAGAATCCATGAGCTGGAAGAAGAATATAAACAAAATGAAATAGAGAAACAAAAAATATGGAAAATATAAGGAACGGGTGTAACAGACAA